>JAQSVH010215825.1:0-14352 GCA_029448705.1 Adansonia digitata
TTATAATCAAAGTTTATCCGTGAAATAAGACAAACATGGATGCTCATAATAATCTTCATTATTTTTGTTAAGGGCACAACAATCACATTCTCCTTATTGGGATAAACGATATTGATGCTTTGGATTTGTAAGAAAAGCTTATCTTTCCACCATTTTCCTTATAATTAAAGTTTATCCGTTAAATTTGACAAACTTGGATACTCATAATAATCTTTATTCCTTTTGTTATTGGCACTACAATCATGTTCTCCATATTGGGATACACGATATTAATGCTTTGGATTTCCTAGAAAAGCTTTTTTTCCACCATTTTTATGTAATTAATATTCATCCGTGAAATGAGACAAATATCAATGCTCGTAATAATCTCCATTCTTTTTGTTATAGGCACTACAATCATGTTCTCCTTATTAGGATACACGATATTGATGCCTTAGATTCGCAAGAAAAGCTTCTCTTTCCACCATTTTCCTTGTAACTAAGGTTTTTCGTGAAAGGAGACAACCATGGATACTCATAATAATCTCCGTTCTTTTTGTTAAAGCACTACAATCATGTTCTCCTCATTGGGATACGCGATATTGATGCTTTGGATTTGCTAGAAAAGTTTTTCCTTCCACCATCTTCGATAAGCAAATTTCTTCCATGAAATGAGACAAACATGGATACTCTTAATAATCTCCATCCTTTTCGTTATGGGAGCTGCAATGATGTTCCCCTTGTTGGGATACACGATATTGATGCTTTGGATTTGCAAGAAAAGCTTCCCTTTGCACCATTTTCCCTATAAAAAATATTGACCCATAAATTGAGACAAACTTGGATACTCGTAATAATCTAAATTCTTTTTGTTATGCTCACTACAATCATGTTCTCCTCATTTAGATACATGATATTGATGCTTTGGATTTGCAAGAAAAGCTTTTCTTTCCACCATTTTCCATGTAGTTAATGTTCGTCCATGAAAAGAGATAAACGTGGATACTCATAATAATCTCCATTCTTTTTGTTATGGGCACTATAATCATTTACTCCTCATTGGGATACATGATATTGTTGCTTTGGATTCATAAGAAAAGCTTTTCTTTCCTTTAATTTCCTTGTAATTAATGTTCGTTCATGAAATAAGACAAACTTGGATACTTATGACAATCTCCATTCATTTTGATATGGGCATTACAATCATTTACTCCTCATTGAGATACACGATATTGATGCTTTGGATTTGCAAGAAAAGCTTTTCTTTCCACCATTTCCCTTGTAATTAATGTGCATCCGTGAAATGAGACAAACTTGGATACTCGTAATAATCTCCATTTTTTTTATGGGCACTACAATCATGTTCTCCTCATTGGGATACATATGTTGATTCTTTGGATTTGCAAGAAAAGCTTTCCTTTTCACCATTTTCCTTGTAATTACTATTGACCTGTGAAATGAGACAAACTTGGAGACTCATAAAAATCTCCATTCTTTTTGTTATGGGCACTACAACTATGTTCTCCTTATTGGGATAAACGATGTTGATGTTTTGGATTTGCAAGAAAAGCTTTTTTTTCCACCATATTCCTTATAATCAAAGTTTATCTTTGAAATGGGATAAACTTTGATACTTATAGTAATCTCCATTCTTTTTGTTATGGGCACCACAGTCATGTCCTCCTATTGGGAAACATGATAATGATGCTTTGGATTTGCAAGAAAAGTTTTTCTTTTCACCATCTTTCTTGTAATCAAAATTCATCTGTCAAATGAGACAAACTTGGATACTCATAATAATCTCCATTCTTTTTGTTATTGGCACTAAACCATGTTCTCCTCATTGGGATACAAGGTATTGATACTTTGGATTTGCAAGAAAAGATTTTCTTTCTGTCGTTTTCCTTATAATCAAAGTTCTTTCATGAAATAAGACAAACTTGGATACTTATAATAATCTTTATTCTTTTTGTTATGGGCACTACAATCAGGTTCTCCTCATTGGGATACATGATATTGATGCTTTAGATTTGCAAGAAAAGCAGCAAGAAAAGCTTTTCTTTCCACCATTTTTCTCATAATTAATGTTTGTCGATGAAATGAGGCAAACTTAGATACTCAAAATAATCTCTATTCTATTTTTTATGCACACTACAATCATTTTCTCCTCATAGGGATACATGATATTGATGCTTTGGATTTGGAAGAAAAGCTTCTCTTACCACCATTTTCCTTGTAATTAATGTTCATCCGTGAAAAGAGACAAACTTGGATACTCATAATAAGCTCTATTGTTTTTGTTGTGGGTGCCACAATCATGTCCTCCTCATTAGGATACATGATATTAATGCTTTGGATTTGCAAGAAAAGCTAATTTTCCCACCATTTTCCTTGTAATTAATGTTCATTCGTGAAAAAAGACAAACTTGGATACTCATAATAATCTCCAATCTTTTTGTTATGGACACCAAAATCATGTCTGCCTTATTGGGATTCATGGTATCAATGCTTGGAATTTCAAAAAAAAGCTTTTCTTTCTATCATTTTCCATACAATTAATGTCCATCCACAAAATGAGGCAAACATGGATACCTGTAATAATCTCTGTTCTTTTTGTTATGGGCACAACAACCAAAGTTCTCCTCATTGGGATACACAATATTGATGCTTCGAATTTGTAGGAAAAGCTTTTTTTTTCACTATTTTCCTTATAATCAAAGTTCATCCATCAAGTGAGACAAACTTGCAGACTTATAATAATCTCTATTCTTTTTGTTACTTGTACTAGAATCACGTTCTCCACGTTCAGATATACGATATTGATGCTTTGGATTTGCAAGAAAAGATTTTTTTCTACCATTTTCCTTGTACTTAATGTTCATCCATGAAATAAGACAAACTTGGATGCTCATAATAATCTCCACTCCCTTTATTATGGACACTACGATTACGTTCTCCTCATTGGGATACATGATATTGATGCTTTAGATTTGCAAGAAAAGTTTTTCTTTCTACCATATTTCTTATAATCAAAGTTCATCTTTGAAATGAGACAAACTTGGATACTCGTAATAATCTCCATTTTTTTGGTTATGGGCACTATAATCATGTTCTCCTCGTTGGGATACACAATATTGATGCTTTGGATTTGCAAGGAAAGCTTCTCTTTCTACCATTTTCCTTATAGTCAAAGTTCATTCGTCAAACGAGACAAACATAGATACTTATAATAGTCTTCATTCTTTTGTTACCGGCACTACAATCATGTTCTCCATATTGGGATACACGATATTGATGCTTTGGATTTGCAAGAAAAGCTTTTTCTTCCACCATGTTCCTTGTAATTAATGTTCTTCTATGAAAAGAGACAAACTTGGATACTGGTAATAATCTCCATTCTCTTTGTTATGAGCACCATAATCATGTCCTCCTCATTAGGATACACGATATTGATGCTTTGGATTTGCAAGAAAAGCTTTTCTTTTCACCATATTCCCTATAATCAAAGTTCATCTTTGAAATGAGACAAACTTGGGCACTCGTAATAATCTCTATTCTTTTTGTTATGGGCACTACAATCATGTTCTTCTCATTGGGATGCATGATGTTGATGCTTCGGATTTGCAAGAAAGGCTTTGGATTAATGTTATGTGCAATCATGTTCTTCGTGTTGGGATACACAATATTGATGCTTTGGATTTGCAAGAAAAGCTTTCTTTTTTCACTATTTTCCTTGTAATTAATGTTCATTCGTGGAAAGAGAGAGACTTAGATACTCATAATAATCTCCATTCTTTTTGTTATGGGCACTACAATCATGTTCCCCTCATTGGGATACATGGCATTGATGCTTTGGATTTGTAAGAAAAGCCTTTCTTTCCGCCATTTTCCTTGTAATCAATGTTCATCCATGAAATTAGACAAACTTGGATAGTCATAATAATCTCCATTCTTTTTGTTATGGGCACTACAATCATGTTCTCCTCATTGGGATACACAATATTAAAGCTTTAGATTTGCAAGAAAAGCTTCATTTGCCACCATATTCCTTGTAAGTAAAGTTCATCTGTGAACTGAGACAAACTTGGATACTTGCAATAATCTCCATTCCTTTTCTTATAGGCACTACATCATGTTCTCCTCATTGGGATACATGATATTGATGCTTTGGATTTTGTAGGAAAAGCTTTTCCTTCCATTATTTTAATTATAATCAAAGTTCATCCGTGACATGAGACAAACATGGATACCCATAATAATCTCTATTTTTTTTTTATTGGGCACTATAATCATGTTCACCTCATTGGGATGCACGATATTGATGCTTTGGATTTGCAAGAAAAGCTCTTTTTTCCACCATTTTCCCTGCAATTAATGTTAACTCGTTAAATAAGACAAACTTGGTTACTTGTAATAATCTCCATTCGTTTTGTTATGGGCATTACATTCATGTTTTCCTGATTAGTATACATGATATTGATGTCTTGGATTTTTCAGGAAAAACTTTTCTTTCCACCATTTTCCTTATAATCAAAGTTAATCCATGAAACGAGACAAACTTGGGTACTCATAATAAGCTCAATTCTTTTTGCTATGGGCACTACAACCATGTTCTCCATATTGGGATACACGATATTAATGCTTTGGATTTGCAAGAAAAGCTTTTCTTTCCACCATTTTCCTTGAAATTAATGTTTATCCATGAAAGGAGACAAACTTGGATACTCATAATAATCTTCATTCTTTCTGTTACCGGCACCACAATCATCTCTTCCTCATTGGGATACATAATGTTAATGCTTTGAATTTGCAAGAAAAGCTTCTCTTTCCACCATTTTCCTTATAATTAATGTTCATCTATGAAAAGAGATGAACTTGTATACTCGTTATTATGGCACCATAATCATCTCTTCCTCATTAGGATACATAATGTTAACGCTTTGGATTTGCAAGAAAAGCTTCACTTTCCACCATTTTTCTTGTAATTAATGTTCATCCGTGAAAAGAGACAAACTTGGATAATCATAATAATCTCCATTCTTTTTGTTATTGGCACCACAATCATGATCTCCTCATTGGGTTCACGACATTAATGCTTTGGATTTGAAAGAAAGGCATTTATTCCCATAATTTTCCTTATAATCAATATTCATCCATGAAATGAGACAAACTTCGGCACTTGTAATAATCTTCATTCTTTTTGTTATGGGCACTACAACCATTTTCTCCTCATTAGGATACACGAGATTGATGCTTCAGATTTGCAATAAAGGCTTTTCTTTCCACTGTTTTGCTTATAATCAAAGTTTATCCATGAAATGAGACAAACTTAGATACCCATAATAATCTCCATTCTTCTATTATAGGCACTATAATCATGTTCTCCTTACTGGGATACACGTATTAATGCTTTGGATTTGAAAAAAAAGCTTTTCTTTCCACCATTTTCCTTGTAATCAAAGTTCATTCGTCAAATAAGACAAACATAAACACCCATATTTGTCTCCATTCTTTTGTTATTGGCACTAGAACCATGTTCTCCACATTGCGACACATGATACTGATGCTTTAGATTTGCAAGAAAAGCTTTTCTTTCTATCATTTTCCTTGTAATTAATGTTCATCTCTGAAAAGAGACAAACTTGGATACTCATAATAATCTTCCTTTTTTTTTTGTTATATGCACCATAATCATGTTCTCCTTATTGGCATATACGACATTGATGCTTTGGATTTGCAAGAAAAGCTTTTCTTTCCACCATTTTCCTTGTAATTAATGTTCTTCCAAGATGAGACGAACACGAACACTCGCAATAATCTCCACTCTTTTCGTTATAGGTATTACAATCATGTTCTCCTTACTAGGATACACGATATTGATGCTTTGGGTTCACAAGAAAAGCTTTTCTTTCCACCAATTTACTTATAATCAAAGTTCATCCGTCAAATGAGACAAACTTGGATACTCATAATAATCTCTATTCTTTTTGTTATTGGCACTATAATCATATTCTCCTTAGTGGGATACACAATAATGATGCTTTAGATTTGGAAGAAAAGCTTTTCTTTCTATTATTTTCCTTATAATTAATGTTCATCCGTAAAATGAGATAAACTTGGATACTTACAATAGTCTCTATTCTTTTTGTTATGGGCGCTATAATCATTTTCTCCTATTAGGATATACAATATTGATGCTTTGGATTTGCAAGAAAAGCTTTTCTTTCCATCATTTTCCTTATAATCAAAGTTTATTCGTGAAATGAGACAAACTCGGATACTCATAATAATCTTTATTCTTTTGGTTATAGGCACTACAATCGTGTTCGCCTTCTTGGGATACACGACATTGATGCTTTGGATTTGCATGAAAGCTTTTCTTTCCACTATTTTCCTTGTAATTAATGTTCATTCATGAAATGAGACAAACTCGGATGCTCATATTAATCTCCACTCTTTTTGTTATAGGTACTACAATAATGTTATCCTCATTGGGATACACGATAATGATGCTTCAGACTTACAAGAAAAGCTTTTCTTTCCACCATTTTCCTTATAATCAAAGTTCATTCATCAAATGAGACAAACATAAATACCTATAATTGTCTCCATTCTTTTGTTATTGGCACTAGAACCATGTTCTCCACATTGTGACGCATGATACTGATGCTTTAGATTTGCAAGGAAAGCTTTTTTTTCCATCATTTTCCTTATAATTAATGTTCATCTCTGAAAAGAGACAAACTTAGATACTCATAATAATCTCCCTTCTTTTTGTTATATGCACCACAATCACATTCTCCTTATTGGAATACACGGCGTTGATTCTTTAGATTTGCAAGAAAAGCTTTTCTTTCCACCATTTTCCTTGTAATTAATGTTCTTCCAAGAGATGAGACGAGCTTGGATACTCGCAATAATCACCACTCTTTTCGTTAGAGGTACTACAATAATGTTCTCCTTATTAGGATATATGATATTGACACTTCGGGTTCATAACAAAAGCTTTTCTTTCCATCATTTTACTTATAATCAAAGTTCATCCGTCAAATGAGACAAACTTGGATACCCATAATAATCTCCATTCTTTTTCTTATTGGCACTGCAATCATATTCTCCTCATTGGGATACACGATATTGATGCTTTGGATTTAATAGAAAAGCTTTTCTTTATATCATTTTCCTTGTAATTAATGTTCATTTATGAAATGAGATAAACTTGGATACTTACAATAATCTCCATTCTTTTTGTTATGGGCATTATAATCATTTTCTCCTCATTGGGATACATAATGTTGATGCTTTGGATTTGCAAGAAAAGCTTTTCTTTCCACCATTTTCCTTATAATCAAAGTTCATTCGTGAAATAAGACAAACTAGGATACTCATAATGATCTCCATTCTTTTGGTTATGGGCACTACAATCATGTTCTCCTCATTGGAATATACGATATTAATGCTTCGGATTTGCAAGAAAAGCTTCTCTTTCCATCGTTTTCCTTGTAATTAATGTTTATTCGAGAAAAAAGACAAACTTAGATACTCGTAATAATCTCTACTATTTTTGTTATGGGCACCACAATCACGTTCTCCTCATTGGGATACATGACATTGATGCTTTGGATTTACATGAAAGCTTTTCTTTCCACTATTTTCCTTGTAATTAATGTTCATCTGTGAAATGAGATAAACTCAGATACTCGTAATAATCTCCACTCTTTTCGTTATAGGTACAACAATAATGTTCTCCTCATTGGGATACATAATATTGATGCTTCAGATTTGCAAGAAAAGCTTTTCGTTTCACCATTTTCCTTATAATCAAAGTTCATCTATGAAATGAGACAAACATGGATTCCCATAATAATCTCCATTCTTTTTGTTATTAGGCACTACAATCATGTTCACCTCATTGGGACACACAATGCTAATGCTTGGATTTGGAAGAAAAACTTTTCTTTATGCCATTTTCCTTATAATCAAAGTTCATTCGTGAAATGAGATAAATTGGATACTCGTAATAATCTTTATTCTTTTTGTTATGGGCATTACAATATGTTCTAATTGTTGGGATGCACGATGCTGATGCTTTGGGTTTGCAAGAAAAACTTTCTTTTCCATCAATTTCCCTGTAATTAATGTTCATTTGTGAAATGAGATAAACTTGGATACTCAAAAAAATCTCCATTCTCTTTGTTATCGGTACAACAATCATGTTCTTCTTATTGGAATAAACGGTGTTGATGCCTTGGATTTGCAAGAAAAGCTTTTCTTTCCACCATATTCCTTATAATTAAAGTTCATCTTTGAAATGAGACAAATTTGGATACTCGTAATAATCTCCATTCTTTTGGTTATGGGCACTACAAACATATTCTCATTATTGGGATAGACAATATTTACGCTTTGGATTTGCTAGAAAAGCTTTTTTTCCCACCATTTTCCTTCTAAATAATGTTCATCCATGAAATAATACAAGCTTGGATACTCATAATAATCTCCATTCTTTTTGTTATGGGCAATGTAATCATTTTTTCCTTATTAGGATACATAATATTGATGCTTTGGATTTGCAAGAAACGCTTTTCTTTCGGCCATTTTCCTTACAATCAAAGTTCATCCATCAAATGAGATAAATATGGATACTCATAACAATCTCTATTCTTTTTGTTATTGGCACTACAATCATGTTCTCCTCATTGAGATACACAATATTAATGCTTGGGATTTGCAGGAAAAGCTTTTCTTTCCATCATCTTCATTGTAATTAATTTTCATTCGTGAAAAGAGACACACTTAGATACCCATAATAATCTCCACTATTTTTGTTATGGGTGCCACAACATTTTCTTTTCATTAGGATACACGACATTGATGCTTTGGATTTGCAAGAAAAGCCTTTCTTTCTATCGTTTTCCTTATAATTAATGTTTATCCATTAAATGGAACAAACTTCAATAGCCGTAGTAATCTCTGCTCTTTTGGTTATGGATGCTTCAATCACATTCTCCTCTTTGGGATACATGGTATTGATGTTTCGAATCTGCAAGAAAAGCTTTTCTTTCCACCAATTTCCTTATAATTACAGTTCATCCATGAAATAAGACAAACTTAGATACTCATAATAATTTCCTTTATTTTGTTATAAGCACTACAATCATGTTCTCTTTGTTGGGATAAACGATGTTGATGCATTGGATTTGCAAGAAAAGTTTTTCTTTCCATCATATTCCTTATAACCAAAGTTTATCTTTGAAATGAGGCAAACTTGGATGCCCATAATAATCTCCATTTTTTTATTATGGGCACTACAATCATGTTCTCATTGTTGGGATACACAATATTGATGCTTTGGATTTGTAAGAAATGCTTTCCTTTCCACCATTTTCCTTTTTCATCTGTCAAATGAGACAAATAATAATCTCCATCCTTTTTGTTACTGGCAAGACTATCATATTCTTGACATTGGGATGCACGATATTGATGCTTTGAATTTGAAAGAAAAACTTTTCTTTCTATCATTTTCCTTGTAATTAGTGTTCATTCGTGAAATGAGACAAACTTGGATACTCATAATAATCTCTACTCTTTTTGTTATGGGCACTACAATCTTTTTCTCCTCATTTGGAAGAACAATATTGATGCTTTGGATTTGCAAGAAAAGCTTTTCTTTCCACCATTTTCTTTGTAATTAATGTTTATGCATGAAAAAAGATAAACTCGGGTGCTTGTAATAATCTCCATTCTTTTTGTAATCGGCACCATAATTGCATTCTCCTCATTGGGATGCACGACATTGATGTTTTGAATTTGCAAGAAAAGCTTTTCTTTCCACCATTTTCCTTATAATTAAAGTTCATCCGTGAAATAAGACAAGCTTGGATACTGGTAATAATTTCCATTCTTTTGTTATAGGCACTACAATCATGTTCTCCTCTTTAGGATAAATAATGTTGATGCTTTGGATTTGCAAGAAAAGCTTTTCTTTCTGCCATATTCCTTATAACCAAAGTTCATCTTTGAAATGAGGCAAACTTGGATACTCATAATAGTCTCCATTCTTTTTGTTATGGGCACTATAATCATGTTTTCGTCATTGGGATACACAATATTGATGCTTTGGATTTGCAAGAAATGCTTTTCATACCACCATTTTTCTTACAATTAAAGTTCATCCATCAAATGAGACAAACTTGGATACTCATAATAATCTCCATTCTTTTTGTTATTGGCACTACAATCATATTCTCTATATTGGGATACACGATATTGATGCTTTGGGTTTCCAAGAAAAGCTTTTTTTTCCATCATTTTACTTGTAATTAATCTTCTTTCATGAAATGAGACAAACTTGGATACCCATAATAATCTCCATTCTTTTTATTAAAGGCACTGCAATAATTTTCTCCTCATTGGGATAAACAATATTGATGCTTTAGATTTGCAAGAAAAGCTTTTTTTCTACAATTTTCCTTATAATCAAAGTTTATTTGTGGAAAGAGACAAACATGGACACTCATAATAATCTCTATTCTTTTGGTTATGGGCACTGCAATCATGTTTTGCTTATTGGGATACATGGTATTAATGCTTGGGCTTTGCAAGAAAAGCTTTTCTTTCCACCATTTTCTTTGTAATTAATGTTTATCCGTGAAAAGTGACAAACTTGGATACTCATAATAATCTCCACTCTTTTTGTTATGGGTGCCACAATCACATTCTCCTCATTGGGATACACGACATTGGTGCTTTGGATTTGCAAGAAAAGCTTTTTATTCCACTATTTTCCCTATAATTAATGTTCATCTATGAAATGAGACAAACTTGAATACTCGTAATAATCTCTATTCTTTTTGTTATGGACACCATAATCACATTCTCCTCATTGGGATACATGACATTTATGCTTTGGATTTGCAGCAAAAGCTTATCTTTCCACTGTTTTCATTGCAATTAATGTTCAATTGTGAAATGAGACAAACTTGGACACTCGTAATAATCTCTATTCTTTTTGTTATGGGCAAGATAAACATGTTCTCCTGATTGGGATACACGATGTTGATGCTTTGGATTTGCAAGAAAAGCTTCTCTTTCTAACATTTTCCTTGTAATTAATGTTCACCTGTGAAATGAGACAAACTTGGATACTCTTAAGAATCTCCATTCTTTTGTTATCGGCACTACAATCTTGTTCTCCTCGTTGGGATAAATGATGTTGAATGCTTTGGATTTGCAAGAAAAGCTTTTCCTTCCATCATATTCCTTATGATCAAAGCTCATCTTCGAAATGAAACAAACTTGGATACTCTTACTAATCTCCATTCTTTTTGTTATGTTCTCCTCATTGGGATACACGATATTAATGCTTTGAATTTCCAAGAAAAGCTTTTTTTCCACCATTTTCCTTATAATCAAAGTTCACCCATCAAATGAGACAAACTTGGACACTCATAAAACTGTCCATTCTTTTTGTTATTGGCACTGCAATCATGTTCTCCACGTTGGGGTACAGCATATTAATGCTTTGGATTTGCAAGAAAAGCTTTTCTTTCAATCGTTTTCCTTGTAATTAATGTTCATCTGTGAAATGGGACAAACTTAGATACTCATAATAATCTCCATTCTTTTTGTTGTGGGCACTACAATCATATTCTCCCCATTAGGATACACGATATTGATGCTTTGGACTTGCAAGAAAAGCTACTCTTTCCATCATTTTCCCGTAATTAATATTCATCCACAAAATGAAACAAACCTGGATACTCATAATAATCTCCATTCTTTTTGTTATGGGCACAACTATCATTTTCTCTACATTGGGATACATGATATTAATGCTTTTCAATTCCAAGAAAAATTGTTCTTTCCACCACTTTCCTTATAATCAATGTTCGTCCATGAAATGAGACAAACTTTGATACACATAACAATCTCCATTCTTTTGGTTATGGGCACTACAATCATGTTCTCCTGTTTGGGATACACAACATTGATGCTTTCGATTTACAAGAAAAGCTTCTCTTTCCACCATTTTCCCTGTAATTAATGTTCATCTGTGAAAAGAAAAAAAACTTGGATATGCAAAATGATCTCCATTCATTTTGTTATAGGCACCACAATCATGTTCTCCTCATTGAGATACACGAGTTTGACGTTTTAGATTTGCATGAAAAGCTTTTTTTCCACCATTTTCCTTGTAATTAAAGTTTATCTGTGAAATGAGACAAAATTGGATACTCATAACAATTTCCACTCTTTTTGTTCTGGGTACTACAACCATCTTCTCCTTATTAGGATACACGATATTGATGCTTCAGATTTGCAAGAAAATCCTTTCTTTCAACCATTTTCCTTACAATCAATGCTCATTCGTGAACTGAGACAAAATTGGACACATATAATAATCTCCATTCTTTTGTTATAGGCACTACAATCATGTTCTTTTCAATGGGATACACAACAATGATGCTTGGGATTTGCATGAAAAGCCTTTCTTTTCATCGTTTTACTTGTAATTAATGTTCATCTATGAAATGAGACAAATGTAGATTCTGATAATAATCTCCACTTTTTTTGTTACGGGTGCCACAATCATGTTTTCCTCTTTAGGATATAAGATATTGATGCTTTGGATTTACAGGAAAAGCTTTTCTTTCTACCATTTTCCTTATAATCAAAGTTTATTCGTGAAATGAGACGAACATGGATTCCCATAATGATCTCTATTCTTTTTGTTATTGGGCTCTACAATCAATGTTCACCTCATTAGGACACACAATGTTGATGATTTGGATTTGCATGAAAAGCTTTCCTTTTTTCCATTTTCACCATAATCAAAGTTCATCCATGAATTGAGACAAATTTGGATACTCGTAATAATCTCTGTTCTTTTTGTTATATGCACAACACTCATGTTCTCGTTGGGATACATGATGTCGATGCTTTGGATTTGCAAGAAAAGCTTTTCTTTCCATCATTTTCCTTGTACTTAATGTTCACCTGTAAAATGAGATAAACTTGGGTACACATAAAAATCTTCATTCTTTTGTTATGAGCACTACAATCATGTTCTCCTCATTGGGATATGCAACATTGATGCTTTGGATTTGCGTAAAAAGCTTTCCACCATATTCCTTGTACTTAATGTTTATCCATGAAATGAGACAAACTCTGGTACTCGTAATAATCTCCATTCTTTTTGTTACGGGCACTACAATCATGTTCTCATTATTGGGATACACGATATTGGTGCCTTAGATTTGAAAGAAACGTTTTTCTTTCCACCATTTTCCTTATAATCAAAGTTCATCCATGAAATGAGACAAAAATGGATTCCCGTAATAATCTCCACTCTTTTTGTTATGGGCACTACAATCATTTTCTCCTCATTTGGATACATGGTAGTAATGCTTTGGATTTGAAAGAAAATCTTTTCTTTCCATCATTTTCCTTATAATCAAAGTTCATATGTGAACTGTGGTAAACTTGGATACTTATAATAATCTCCATTCTTTTTCTTATTGGGCGCTACAATCAACGTTCACCTCATTGGGACACACAATGTTGATGCTTTGGATTTGCAAGAAAAGCTTTTCTTTCTGCCATTTTCCTTATAATCAAAGTTCATCAATGAATTAAGATAAACTTTGATAATCTCCATTTTTTTGTTATGGGCACTATAATTATGTTCTTCTCATTGGGATACACGATGTTGATGCTTTGGATTTGCAAGAAAAGCTTTTTTTTCCACCATTTTCCTTGTAATTAATGTTCACTCGTGAAATGAGACAAACTTGGATACTCATAAAAATCTTAATTCTTTTCTTATGGGCACTACAATCACGTTCTACTCATTTGGAACGCAACATTGACGCTTTAGAATTATATAAAAAGCTTTTCTTTTCGCCATATTCCTGGTAATTAATGTCCACCCATGAAATGAGACAAACTCGGATACTCATAATAATCTCCATTCTTTTTGGTACGGGTGCTACAATCAGGTCTCCTCATTGGGATACATGATATTGATGCTTCGAATTTGTAAGAAAAGCTTTTCTTTCCATAATTTTTCGTATAATCAAAGTTCATCTGTGAAGTGAGACAAACATGGATTCTCGTTATAATCTCCATTCTTTTTATTAAGGGCACTACATTTTCTTCTCATTGGGATAAACAATATTAATGCTTTAGATTTGCAAGAAAAGCTTTTTTCCCACCATTTTCCTTATAATAAAAGTTCATTCATGAAATGTGACAAACCTGGACACTCATAATAATTTTTATTCTTTAGGTTATGGTAACTACAATCATGTTTTGCTCTTTGGGATGCATGGTATTAATGCTTGGGCTTTGCAAGAAAAGCTTCTCTTTCCA
>JAQSVH010215856.1:0-14348 GCA_029448705.1 Adansonia digitata
TCTACAAATGCAAGGCCTGATATTAAACGCAATATCCTTTATAGTGTATTTGGTTTGCTCTAATAAAAATTCTATTATAGTTTTATTCCACCATGTTATAGTAATACAGCTGTTTGATTCATAAAATTGCTATTTCGTAGAATAGTTTATTATGATCTTATTTTGAGAAATCACTAAACAGCCATTCCGAGCCCCTATTCTGACTTTAGGCGAAATAAAAAATTACTTTAAGAAATTTGAATCATCTACAAAGAGGATTCAAATCTCATACTTCTCTATTCCGTTTAACCAAACTACTGCATACAATTGTTTCATTCTATTCCTACTTTACTCTATTCTAGTGAACCAAATGCAACGTTAGTTTTAAAAGATTATCCAATACAAATGTATGCTAAGTACTGACACTACTTTATTTGAACTTTGGGAGCACCTTTGACCATAAGTTTTTCTATTTTTAATATAGATCAATTTAACCTAAATTATTATTTAATAATAAAAAATTATATTTAAATTTAATTATAAAATTAATTTTTATTTATTTTATGAACATTTTTGAATTCAAGCTTGGTAAGAAAATAAATAAAATAAAAATTCGAATCAAAACCCTATCCATAAACACCTCTAAATTGTATTAGAGATTTTATTTGTTTATATAGGCTAGATTACTTGAGAAGAGTAATTTTAATTTCTAAGATATTAGTAAAGATTGAGCTGAATTTGAAAAACCCATTCTAACCCAAATCCAATCTAACTAGAGCCAATTTTATTAAGAAAATTCATATGATTTTAAACAATCTAAAGTAATCCAAAACCGAACGATCTAATTTAAAATAATTTAAAATTAAATTGGTTTTATTTTAAAATTTGATAACTTAAATTTAAAATAACCAATCAAAAACATTAAAAAGATCTGAATTCAAAATAATTCAAACATGAAAGAAAAAAAAAAATTCAATCCGAAAAGATCCATCCCACATTGGATCAACCCAATTGGCACCCCTAGATGCTAGCATAGCCTAGCACTTAATTCTAAGGGAAAATCTCCAGCCCAACACTTGAACTGTTCACAAATTTTCGCATCCATATATAGATTAAACTGCGTAAAAATGTAAAACTATTCCATCTCTTTATTAGACATCAAATGAAAACTTGGATTAAAAAAATTATATCTGTATTCTTCTGCAGTCATCTGTGAAACCCCAATCCGAGAAACAGCATCAGAAAAATGGGTGTAAAACCGTATTACAATTTACAAGTGGCAATAACTACAGCTTAGAACTGTACCTAAGGGCGGCCGACAACAATGACCAAGCGGTGCGGCTTACCTCCTACAAATACTATGTCAATCAACAGAAGCTTTATCAGGCTAACTAACAAGATGGCGGCTGAAGTTGCTTCAGCCGTCGGACTACTTGCTTCATTGTAGGTCTCGTTGAGAGATTCTCAACGGTACACACAACTGCCAAGTGCAGAACTTCGACCAAGTCATTCTGGGGACCTGCATCCCATAAACCTGCAGTGAAGAACTCCTTGGCCTGGCCTTGTTTCAAGAGCAAGCAAGACCATTGAACGATGTTGAAACCATTTCCATAAGGAGAAAACGAGGGATCTAGAGCTTTCTTATCTGAAAGCAACTCAAGAAGCACCACCCCGTAACTGTAAACATCGGCCTTATCAGAAACACGGCAAGTCATTGCATATTCCGGAGCAACATACCCGAAAGTTCCAGCAACACCTGTGGTAGCATGGGTTTCTGAAGTTCCTAAAAGTCTGGCCAATCCAAAGTCGGATAAATAAGCATTGTAATCATCATCCAACAGGATATTGCTGGGCTTGACGTCACGATGGAGAATACGTGGGACACATTGATCATGTAGGTAGGCCAGAGCACGGGCTATGTCCAAAGCAATCTTGTGAAGTATCCTCCAATCCACAGCTCTTGTGGACCTCTCCTGAATAAACTTCTCCAAGTTACCACCCGGCAAATAATTGTATATAAGGAATGTCTCCGTTTCACTGGCATGATAACCAATTAAAGTGACCAGATTAGAATGCCGTAACCTCCCAAGGGTTTTAATTTCTGCATCAAACTGTTGAAAGCCTTGCAGCCGCCCAATAGCAAGCCGTTTTATTGCCACTAAAACTCCAGGTGAGATCTCTGCTTTATAAGTTGACCCAAAACCTCCATTCCCAATACAGTTGCTAGCATTGAAATTCCCCGTGGCCCGCACGACACTGTCAAATGTCAATGGGACCCCAATGTCGGTAAAAATAGTAACTTCTTTTTTTGTGGTGCTAATTTTGGATTTTGAATTCCACTTCCTGGTTAGGAGGAATAAAATAACAAGAGCCAGAAGAACGGAAACAATTGCTGAAGCAGATGTTATTGATGCTATCTCAATTGAACGGAAACCATTATTTCTATTCCTTTGGGTTGCGGATCCTGGTGGTGATGCAGCAAAATTTTGTGAATCACCTGCCCTCGCTTGATCCGAAGATGGCATTAAGGAGTATGAACGGCAAGGCTGTAGAAGAGGGTTTCCAAGAAGACTGTTGCATTTCATCAAAATATTACTCGATGGCAGTGGCCCAGACAAGTTATTGAAGGACACGTTGAACCTAGAGAGCAGAGTCACATTTGCTAAACCGGAGGGAATTTGCCCAGAGAGTTTGTTGTCATTGAGCAGAAGAACAGTCAGGTTTCTCAAGTTAACCAGACCTTCAGGAATTTCACCGGAAAGAGAATTTGATGACAAATCCAGCATTTCCAAAGATTGCAACAGTCCAAATGTGGAAGGAATAGATCCGGTCAGATTGTTACCAGCCAAAGAAAGAAACTTGAGATCCTTCATCTGCCCAAAACTGCTCGGAATCTGGCCTTGAAACAGGTTCTGGCTCAAATTAAGAGAAAAAAGTGAAACCAAGTCTCCAATGCTAGAGGGAATGGGCCCAGTTATTTGATTCACAGACACATCCAGAAATTTGAGAGATTTGCAAACTTTACTGATTTCAGCTGGAATCTGACCAGATAATCTATTGTAGCTAACATTAACAAACAGTGCATCCAATCCGTTGCAGTTCTCAAACAGATTCCCAGGAAATGGTCCGCTGAGCAAGTTTTCTCCAGCATATAATGCATAAGAGATTTGTTTCCCCAATCTTTCTGGTGAGATCGGCATTGACAAGACACGACCCGTGAAGTTGTTACCTCCAAAGTTGTGAAACACATCAGGACCACCATCTCCTCTAAAAAATTCAAAAGATGTTCCAGTCTGGGATTTACTCGTCAAAAATGATAAATATGCAGAAGTGGGTTTGAAGGGTTCAAAGGAAAACGAAACAGAGGAAAGAACATCAGGGCATCCATGGTTGTCAAATCTAGGGATATAACCAGACAAGGAATTTTCACTGACGTCGAATACACTCATACAAGGAACTGAAAGTTCCTCAGTAAGCTCTCCAGAAAGGCGCTTATTTGAGCTTAAGTCAAGGTACTGCAGCTTCTTGCAGAGACTAAGACCAATTGGAATTTCCCCAGCAAAAAAATTTTGAGCCAAATTAACCATCTCCAGGTTATCACAAACACCCCAATCGCTCGGCAAGTTGCCCTCCAGAGTTGCTCTTGGAGCCCATAAGACCGTCAGCTTTGAAAGCTTCGTAATTTCATCTGGAATCCCACCTTGATAAAAATTAAAATCATCATTAACATAACCTGTATCCCCTTTAGCCATAGCAAGGTCATCATATGGATTAAACATATTTGAAAGCACAAGCACAGACAATCCAGAACAATTCCCGAGCTCAACAGGTATCGGACCACTCAAACTATTCCTCGAAACATCCAACACTTCAAGATTCTGAAGCTGACCAATTTCAGATGGAATGCCTTCCTCCAACATATTTGAATATAACAACAACGACCTCAACTGACTACACTTCCCAAGACTAGCAGGAATCTGCCCACCGAAGTAATTTCCCGACAAATCCAAATGCTCAAGCTTACAATCTTCACCAATATCAGCTGGCAACAACCCCTCTAACAAAGTAAACGACAAGTAAACACCTCTAAACCTTCCAACAAATCTGGGAATGGTTCCATTCACAAGATTACCAGCCAAATTTAATATCTCCATTTGTTCCAAACTCCAAAGCCAATTTGGTATCTCCCCAATAATATTATTAAACCCCAAATTAAGAACTCTCAAATTCTTTAACCCAGAAATGCTAACAGGCAATGACCCAGAAAACAAACAGTTCTCTAAATCAAGAACTTCCAATTTTTCCAACCCCCAAATTCCAGCAGGAATTCCACCATCAAATCTATGAAAAGGAAGTGATAAAATTCTAAGTTCACTCAAATTTCCAATAGAAGGCGAAAACTTTCCAGACAAACTCCCGTGATTTCCCCGACAATTCCTTCTAATACCAAATCCATAAAGCGGAAATGAACTATGATCAGAACAAGAAAACGAAACAGAAGCAGCTGTTTTGTTGAGATTACCTTTTGGCCCGTTTCCAAAACCAGTTATGTTAAGAGACAAAACCCTGGAGTTTTTGTCACACGCAACACCCGACCATGAACAGTGATTGGAAGTTTCCTTCCAAGTTGACAAAACCCCTGAAGGATCTGAGACAGACTCCTTGAACTCAAGAAGAACAGCTTTGTCTGAAGAATTATCACCCGAAACGACACAGTTTAACACACAGACGAAGAGTAGGAAAAATGGCTGCCACTTGAAAACTGAAGCTGAAAAAAAACCCATTTTGTTTAGGTGTCCTTTTCAAAGGATACTCTAAAAACACTCTAAAAAAAAAGAAAAACCTCCTTTTCGTTTTTTTACCCACAAGAATTTGAAGATGAAAAGCTGGGTTTTTTCCTTTTCAGAGTTTTATTTAAAACCCTAACCCTAATTTTTTTTTGGCTGTTTGGGGAGAAAGAAAAAATAAAATGGCAATAAGAGAGAGAGAGAGAGAGAGTTCAACCAAGAATGACGACGCGTTTACTTTACTTTCCTTTCTTTTCCCTCTTTCGTCTTATTATTTTAGTTTAGGGAAAATTACAGAAAGTTACGTAAAGTTTGTTTTATTTATAGAAATATCCGAAGCTTTTTGATTACATCTTAATTGAGTATTAATTGATTGGATTTTATAGAGGTTTTCCAATTTCCACGACATAATAATTGATATTTACTTAAGGGCTGATTTTAATAAGTTTTTATTTCTTTCCAATTGATTTGATTGGACTTTGAAAGGAAGAATTTCGGCGCATTTTTTAATGCAAATTTATAAATAAAAATTGGTTTTTAAAAAATTTCTTTATTTAATTTTATCATTTATCTTCTTTCTATTTTCATACATGATTTTGATTAAATTCCATTTAAAAATATAATTAGTAAATTATTTTTTAATTAAATAAAAAATTTAAATCTTAATAATTAAATAATTTTTAATTAGTTGCTATAAGCATTAACCCTTGATAATATCCTACAAACAAATGTTATTTAAAGGGTTTGTTAAACATAAGCACTGATTAAAGATTACTTAATTATAATCTTATGAAAAATTTTTACATTTGATATATTTTTATTAAATTAAAAAAATAATACAATACTTATATATATTTTTTATAAATATCATTTTAATCAACGTCTTTCAAACTCTTTTTCTTTTCTTGTTATACCATAAATTATAATTTTTTTTTCATGTCATAAATTGTATTATTTTCTTCGAAAATGTTACATTATTGAGATAATATTTTAAAGAAGAAAAAAATTCAATTAATGTATTGTTTTTGAAATTCAATAAAAAAACCATATTTAGATGTTAAAAATAATAATTTGTGGTTATAAATACCGATTAATTAATTTTTAATTTTTATATTTTATCTTGCTTTTCTTTTTAAAACGGTTTAAGGCCATTAGGCTTGCGTCCCACAATCGGGTCAATAAATGCATCAACACCGTCTATTTAAGGGAATAAATGCATCAGCACCGTCAACTTAAGTAATTAGAAAACGGCAGTTAACACTTTAGCCTGCAATAATTTTTTTTATTTTCATATTTTAATTTTTTTTAATATTTGTTTTGATTTGACAAGGTTAAAAAGGCATAATTTAAACTTTGGATTTCCCACGTGGCAGTGAATAACGGATTCCACGTGGGGTACTCTTCCAGAAAGTAAAGCGGGCCCTATTTATCTTTTTAGTTGGGTCGGTTTTTTTGGGGGGTGATTACTTTAATTTTTAGGGTTTATGAGGTACAGATGAACTGGGGGCCCCCACAAAAAGCCTATGGCCTATGGGAATATTTTGGCTTTTTTACATCACTATATAGTTTTTTTTTAATTTTTATTTACTCTAATATAGATGTTTTGAAATTATTTATTAAAAAATATATTTTTTATATAGAAGTATGAAAAAAAATTAAACGTACGTTTATAAAAGCCTTGCTAACTAAGGATGGCTTTACAAATTATATTTGGATTTTTTTAAAAGCATTAAAGGGGGCTAATTTTCCATTTTTTTAATATTTTTTAATTTTATAAAATTTAAAAATAAATTTTAATAATTTTATTAAATTTTTTAATTAAAATTTTTTGTAATGTTTTATAATTTTATAATAAAAAGAAATTTAAAGATGAAAATATAATTCTACGTTTCAAATTGAGGTGTTCATGGACAAATCAGGTCAATTTGTTGTCAAAAAATTTTAGATTTTTGGTCCAGACTCGAATAAAGCTTGGGTCAGCCCAAAAACCCTAATAACTATTTAAATATTAATAAAAATTTAAAAATATTTTTATATAAATTTTTTTATTATTCAATAGTAATACAAGCTGGGATGAGTCTACTCAAATAAAAATAAGGCTCGGGCCTATTGAGAAAGCCTATGTCCAAACCACTGCTTAGACATATGTTTTCTTAATTTAAACTGTCCCAGCCCGAACCATGTTACTATTTAATAATAAAAATATTTTTATTTAATTATAAAATATAAAAATATTTTTAAATATTTTATTAATATTTAAATAATAATTTAGGCATTTAGATAGGGTCGGGTCTTGTTTGAGCATGGGCAAGAATTTTAAAATTTTTCAGACTGCGGATCGATTCAATTCGACCTATAGACACTAGTACTTGAACATATAAAATTATATATTAATTTTTTAATTTATTTTCAATTACAAAATTGAATTAAATTATTAAATTTTTATTTATATAAAATAAAAATTAAGAAATATATTCAAAATAAAAGGCGGGGGGCAGATCTCCATAGTGTTTTAAAAAATTGAAATATAATTTATGAAAACCTTTTTCATTAGGGGTGGTTTCCATGTGTATTTTCTTTTTTTTTTCTTTTAAAATTACACAAAGATGGTTTTCTTTTTACATTAAGTAAAAGGCACATTTTGGTAAAGAATTTCAAAACAACGGATAAACAAATGAATAATTATTTGATATATTAGTAGTAGAATTTTTTAATTTCATAAGTATAGTTAAAATATTGTCATATGCCCTGAATATATATTTAAAAAATAAAAATTAAATGAATGGGAAATTTAGCTGTGTTTTGACCTTTTTTGTGAAGTTTAAATGCTCTGCTACTCGTATATCAAGTAAAAATCTTAAATAAAAATAGAAAAAGATATATTGATATAAAATACCCCAATATTTTTGGTTTAAACTTTGAAGGCTCTTTAAATATCAATAAATGAAGAACTTGCTAAATAAAAACAGTCTTTTTATATTGTTCATAAGCACCACTAAAAAATTATTTGAAGAGGAATGTTATTTAGTGTTTAGATGATATTTATGAAAGAATATAATTAATTTATTAATTTTTTGAGCAAATATAAAGTATTTCTTAAATAGTAATTAAATAATTCTTAATTTATATTCAAAGGAATCAGCTAACCTAATCCTTGTTTAATTATTATTTTATCTTTTTTTACATTTAATACAATACAATTTAAAAAGTAAAGCATTAACTATATATATATACATATTTTTATAAATATTACCTTAATTAGAATCATTAATTATTTGTTAACATTTTTCTTTTACAATCCACTAAAAAGTACAATTATAATTTACAATTATTGGGATTAGTTGCAAATAATTATATCAATGAATTATTTTTTATATCTTTAAATATGCTTTTATACAATATTTATCTTTTATTTTTAACAATTTTTTATTTAAAAAATAAACTCATTTTTCAATATTGTTCCTCCAATGTACTTTTTTTAATTTCTTTAAGAATTGCAACATAATTGATTTCTTTCTTCAGCACTTATGAGTAATTTTTGGGTTAACATAGAAGCAAACTTTACACTAAAATAAACTTTATTTATTAACCAAAAACAAATTAAAAATAAAAATTATATTGAGTACTTAATCTTTTTCTGTAATATGTCCAACAAAGAAGTCCATACATATAAAAATAATAAGCAAATTTCTTGTCTTTGTCTCCTCCATATTTTCATATTCTATTTATAATCATATAATTAATGAGTGGTCCATTACTTTTTACATTAAGGTGATGAAAGAGTGATGTCATCAAGTTTATTAATTATACTTACCTCGGCTATTAGGTGCTATTAGTCTTAATTTTTGTAATTAAATAATAAGATGGAGATGAAGTAACATTATATATTGTTAATTAATCAAACTTCTTAATTTGGTGCATTATAATATATTCTTATTATCCTAGTTGTTTATTGAACATTTGGACAATAGCCTACTCAATGATTTAAGAATGAGAAAATCAAGTTTCAGTATTTTTCTTTTAAGTTATCATATAGGAGTATTCTGAAAGTAAAATTTCGAATAAATTAAGTTAATATAAGAAAATACATATTTAAAATCGTCTAAAAAATTAAATTTAAATAAATATAAAATATTCGTAATTAATTGTATTAAAAAGAAAAGATTTGAATTAATTTTTTTTTTCATAATTGTTTAATTGGTTTTTAGAGACAAAATTAGACTTTTCAACTTTTTTACTTAACTTAGTTGACTTGTGTTAACAATTTAAAGGAAGGAAAAAAAAAAAAAAACCTAAAAATCAAAAGTATAAATTGTTCCAATTCAAATATTTAATATTCCTAGCAATAATGTTTTAACTTGAAATAGCTTATTATTACACCTTTTTTTAAAATTAAAAAACAATTAAACATCTAAAATGGTATTTATAAAAATAGGAGTTTTAATGGACCCAAGGAAAAGAATTGAAATTCTCAAATTATTGTATAAACAAATGTAATTATAAATTTTAAGCTATTTATAAGTTAATTCTTATATATCCATTAATACCAACTTTTTGCCCTTTTTTTTTTTATTTGAGCTTCTATTCAATTGCTTGCATGAAAATTGTAAAACAAAAGTCAAGGAACTTATTATTTTGGGCTTTGTGGAAAGAAATTAAAATTGTTCTCTTGTAATTGGAAATTATAAAATACCTTTTTAGTGTTTTTTCCCCTTTTTCTTTAATTTTAAATTTGGGATTGCTTAAAATATTGAGTTTTCATTTTTCTCTTATTATTTCGTCATGAAAATAAAAAAAATATTACGGATATTAAAATTTAAATATCGAATCTAAGAGCTGGTAATTTTTAAAATTGATTATATGAATTAATTGGATCAAACCTTAAATTTTGATGAATCATTTTAAAAATTCAATAAATATGTTAAATTGATGTATAATAATTATATAAAATTTCAATATAAATTTTTAAATTTTATTGCTGAATAACAATAAAGAACTCAATTAAGATAGTTAAGGGTGAATTCATTATGGTTAAGTACATGGCCCATTAAATATTAACTAATTTGAATTTCTTTTTTTTTCCTTTTTACTAATTTATCAAAATTGATTTATATATTTATTTTAAAATCATAAAACTATAAATAACCAATTTCACAACATACAAATAGGATAATGTATTACAAATAAAATGTTTTTCCAATTTCATCCCCAAAAACATCCTAAATTCCCAAACTTTATTTGTGACAAAATACTTTAAAAGGAAAAGCTAAATAATTTGAGATTTTAATGCATTTTATATGTTTCTTTCAAATAACGACCCAAATTTCAACATAAAATCATGACCTTATTTACTAAAAATTTCTATAATTATTAGATTTGATAAATATAAAATAAGATTACTATCATATATATTAATATCGAAATTTTTAATTTTACAAGTGAAAGTAAAAAAAAAAAAGTCATATATCCTTAATGCATATTAAAGAAATAAAAAATAAATAAACAAAACATGTTGTAGAGTTAATAAACTTTACTACCGGTGTATAGAATAATAATTTTATAAAATAATATGCAAAATTGATAAAAAATATCTTAACATAAAACATCAAAAGCGTATTTGGACGAAGAATTTAAAATTTTAGAGAATTTGAAAATACTGACATTTTAAAATGCATCAATTTAAAATACTAGTATTTATAATTGCATAACTTTTTTTTGGACAAAATTTCGAATACTAGAATTTGATGAAATAAAAAATAATTATAATAGAGAAATAATAATATTAAAAATAAATTAAAAAAATGCAATATAGATATCATTAGATTTATAAAAATATATAGATATTACTAATAATATGAAAAAAAAAAGTATTTCACATGAGTTTTTCTAGTTAGAATTAAAAATAATAATTGTGTAAAAATGAAAAATAATAGATGATAATATTCTAGTAAAAAACTAAAGAATTTCACTGGTAAATTTTGAAAAAAGAATACGAGCCATCTAAAATTTCTCTTTTAAATTCAAAGAATTTTGAGAATTTTTATTTTTATTTTATCAAATAAAAAAATTTTATTTTAAAATTTTAAAAATTTCTCTGCAAAAAATTCCGTCCTCGAAATTTCTTATTCAAATACACCTAAGACAATTGTCCAAAATATTTAGTAAAAACTAAAAACTTAATCAAAAGAAAAAAAGAAAGAAAAATGGGCAATAAGGGAATATACTGAAAAACGAGGGCCAGAGTTATTAATTAGCAAAGTTCCAAACAAATTATATCATATTATCTTCAAAAACCTAAAATCTGTGTTAAACCAAGCATAGGCTGTCTTTTTCCTCAAAATTTTACACTTAAAAAAAAAAAAAGGAAAAATGCCAATTTTGCCGGCAATAATTTTTCAATGGAGAAAAAGCTGTTCAACAATGGGTTTCATCAGCTCTATAACTGTAAGCTTTGGCCTTTTTTAGGCTTTTTGTAAAGCACTAATCTTTATGCTGTAAATGGTCTTTTTTTTTCCCCCCCAAAATATTCATGAATTTAAGCAGCAAGTAAGAGACGCAAAAACAAGAAAAAAAAATGAAAGAAAATTTGGGTCTTGATTATTTTTTCACATTTCTCATCTCAAAATCCATAAGAAGCAAGAACTTGAATCTAGGCTTACTTTTACATTCACAGTTTATCAAAAAA
This sequence comes from Adansonia digitata, assembly GCA_029448705.1. Taxonomy (NCBI): domain Eukaryota; kingdom Viridiplantae; phylum Streptophyta; class Magnoliopsida; order Malvales; family Malvaceae; genus Adansonia; species Adansonia digitata. The sequence continues at coordinate 11,452 of JAQSVH010215856.1, forward strand.
GCTCTAACCCTTAGACCCTTTATAACCAACCATCTTATCGCCATGTACTCGAAATTCAATGAAATTAAAAGTGCCCAAAAGGCTTTCGATGAACTTCATGCGAAAAACAGCCATTCTTGGAACATTCTCCTTTGTGGGTATTCGCAACATGGTCACTTTGATAAAGCTTGTAATTTGTTTGATCAAATGCCGAGGAGAAATCTTGTTAGTTATAATTCATTGATTTCTGGGTTTTCCCAACATGGGTTTTATAAGGAATCAGTAATGGTGTTCAGGAAAATGTTAAATGAATGTAATCATTTGGCTATTGATAGCTGTACGGTTGTTAGTATTGTTGGTGCCTGTGCTTGCTTAGGTGCTTTGAGATTTTTGTGTCAAGTTAATGGATTTATGATGGCTTTTGGTTTGGATTTGAATTTGATTGTTTACAATGCTTTGATTGATGCTTATGGGAAATGTAGGAAAGTGGATAGTGCGTATAGGATTTTTAGTCGAATGAGTGAAAGGGATGTGGTTTCATGGACTTCTATGGTGGTTGCATATGCTAAAGTGTCCAGATTGGAGGATGCTTTTTGTGTATTTAAGGAAATGCCCATTAAGAATACGGTATCTTGGACTGGTTTAATCACTGGTTTTGCACAAAATAGTTGTGGAAATGAAGCCTTGAATCTTTTTCGACAGATGTTGGAGGAAGGGGTGCAGCCTAATGCGTACACATTTGTTTCTGTCTTAAGTGTTTGTGCTGATTTAGCACTTATCGAAAAAGGTAAACAGATACATGCACACATAGCTAGAGTTGGCCGTAGACCTGATTTGTTGAATCAGTTTGTATTTAATGCTTTAATTGACATGTACTGCAAATGTGGAGACATGAACTCAGCTAAATTACTGTTTGAGAGGATACTTGTGAAGGATGTTGTGTCATGGAACTCATTAATAACTGGGTTTGCTCAAAATGGGCTTGGAGAGGAATCACTTAATGTGTTCAGAATGATGATAAAAGCAAACATAAGGCCCAATCACATAACGTTTCTTGGGGCATTATCGGCTTGCAGTCACACGGGTCTAGTCTCTGAAGGAATGAGGATTTTAGACTTAATGGAGAAGGATTTTGGCGTGACCCCTAGGTCTGAGCATTATGCAACCTTGATAGATTTGCTTGGAAGGAAAAACAAGCTTGAGGAGGTGATGAATATGATTAAGAGAATTCCTAATGGACCAAAATGTGTTGGCATGTGGGGTGCACTTTTGGGTGCTTGTCGTTTACATGGTAACTTAGGTCTTGCTGGGTGGGCAGCAGAGGCTTTGCTTGAACTGGAACCAAAGAATGCTGGGAGATATGTAATGTTATCAAATGTCTATGCGGCAGCTAGAAGATGGGATGATTCCCAAGCGGTGAGAAGGCTCATGGAAGAGAGAGGTCTAAGAAAAGAAGCTGCTTATAGTTGGATTGAGGTGAGGAATGTTCGACATGAGTTTGTGGTGAAAGACAAGGGCCATTCTCAGATAGAAAAGATACGTGAACTAATCATCATATTAGTAGATCATATGAAGGATGTTGGGTATGTTCCCCTCAGAGATGGTACTTTGTTTCCTAATGAAGATGAAGATATATCTTAAACTTTTATTAGGTAAGTAGATCCAATAACTCATACTGGACGTGATGCTGCTAACTGCTCTCGAGCTGCCTATTGGATCCTTGAGACCAGCTTACTTTATGGAAATCCCAAATTTTAGCTTGAGGGATGCCTCTTACAGAGAATCCATACTTCTGATTTTGAAGCTCCAGCTAAGGATCACATTGAAGATCCATTTGTCTTTTTGCTATCATCTGCTATCAGAAGCCTGTAAAATATCCCTGGCAGTTTTGAGTTCTTGCCCTACTATTTGGCACTGTCTTTGGTTAAAGGCTCAGAACGGAGTATGAAACCATCTGCTTATAGCATCAGATTCTCACATTTTGAAGTATATGTTTGCTAGCTTGGAAATACCTAAGCTCTCCAGATGGCCATGCCTTCATTTACTACAAAAAGTGATCTGAATATAATTTTATGGCATTCATTTACACGTATTTTAGTGTCATGATATAAGCAGTAAATTGGCGTTTGAGCTCATGATTAACAAAAAGTTAGCTACAATTTGAGTCAAATGTTGGTCAGTTATTGCAGCATCAACTTTTTCTATACTCTATGTAGAACAAACAGAAGAAAGAAGTGTAGGCAGTGGGGAGTGGTAAGTTTGCTGTCTGTGGAACCGACATGGGCTTTACTGATTTGTGGACTATAATTTTTTTTTTGTCTATTAATTATTTTACATTAAGCTTGGAAATTATGGAGGAGAAGAAATTTGACTTAATAAACTTTAAAACTTATATGGAACAGCATCGCTGTTCAAATAATCAGAAGGCAAAAGAGTACGACTTCTATTGTAAGAGAGATAGGGCTATATTATGTCTCTAATGATATCATCATTTCCTGTTGTTTGCAGGTAATTTCTTATCAAGGTACACTCTTACGCCATTTGTTCAAGCAAGTCCAGTGTGTGGATCGGAGAATTTTAGTCCTGTTCATGTGAAACTTCTTAAAATGTGTAGTTGGCATCGCAATGCTGCGAAGGTAAATATTTCTTCCCAAATGCTCATTTTCATTTCAAGGTTATCACCTATGTTACCTAGACTCAAGGGTGAGTGTCGGATATGGATATTTGTCCAACACGGGTATGCCCAATTTTTCTAGGTTTTTTCATATATTGGAAGGATCATATTCATACCCCATAAGCATGTCCGAATATGTATCAGACATAGGTATCGAAGATGGATACTTAAAGAAAAATGAAGAGTCCGTGTAACATAGGCTATTACTATGAATCTTCGGTAGTTTCTGCTTGTTTACTGACAC
>JAQSVH010215878.1:0-14346 GCA_029448705.1 Adansonia digitata
ATTTATATTTAATAATAAAAATTGACAACACCCTAATATTTCAACCAAAAATACTAATACAATCAAACTAAATTGTACAATTTTAAGATGAATTATCTAAAAAACCAAACATAAAAATTAAAATAAATATTACGTATAATTAATTATAGGCAAGATGAATGAACTTTTTCAAATGAAAATAAAACGTAATTATAAAAAAATTTATATAATCATATCAAAAATTACTTTTACGAATAAAATTAAATTATACTTGCAAAAAAGCTTTGACTCGATTACTTAACCTTCAATAACACCTTGACTTAATTCTATTCTTTTCGTAGAAAATTTCTTTTCGTTTTATAAAATGAAATCGAAAAAGGGAGCTCCTTCTATAGAGAGCTCCATCCATCCCTTCATAAAATGTTGGCTAAAGCATTTGATGAAAAGATCACGGATAAAAATACCTGTGACCTTAGAGGTATATGACAGAGGTCATACCCCTATGCAAAGGTTGCAAAAGCCTTAATTATAAGGGTCACGGGTATGTGACCCTTACAATTTAAGAAAAAACCAAAAAAATGCATAATGTAGGGAAATCGCCATATAGGTTGGAAATTACCATATAGGTTGGAAATCGCCATAAGAAAAAATGCATAATGGCGATTTCCCAATATAGGTTGAAAATTACCATATCACATAGCAATTTCCTACCTATATGTTGGGAAATCGCCATATGATATGGCAATTTTTCAACTAATGCCCACACTGGTTTTGCAATTGGTGAAAAAACGATATTTTATTTGTTGATTTCTTATAAGAAATTTAGAAATCGCCATTTGATTGGGTAATTTTTCTACTAAATTTTATAATTTTTTTTCATGTTGAGAAATCGACATTTGAAATAGCGGGATTGACTCTTTTATACGAAAGTGAGTTAATTGGCATGCAAAGAGATTGTAACGAGGCACCCCTCAAGAAAGGTGTATAATACCATGAACCTCCTTATAATTAAAATTTGAACATGTTTATAGTTCCATATATATATTTTTTTGAATAACCTAATTCATTCTTTAGCTTTATAGTGCTTATTACCTAATAACTAGCAAGTTATGAAAAATAATTTAATTGATTTCTTTGTAATACAAATTGTTAGAACACCTAGCTGAATGTATCTAATCACTATAATGCTTATTATTCACCTTGATAACTATATATTATGTGTGAATACCGATATTTGATATCCATAATAAATATGTACTGAATATTTAAATTGCTGGAAGCATGCATACTTGACCCAAAATTTGATTTAATGTGTCATAGGGAAATGAAATTTAGTGTTTTTAATATATACAAGTTAAATTTTGTAATCTTGAGATAATAAGCCCCACAATTCAGAATTAATTTGTTTTATTTAGAGGGAAATTAAGAAATTTCATCCAACGCTTGGTCCACATGTTCTATGTTTAAGATTAAGATTACAAAGTATAAAAGGTACTATTTTATTGTTCTTTCAATTATTCACGTGCGTACCACTTATTCACAGTCTCTAAGCTGCTGGCATTCTTTTTCGAATTTCTGCTCTATTGTGGGGGTAATTTTGTTGCAGGATCCTGCGGGATAGGGCTCTCTATAAAGTGACCTCAGACTTTGTTGATGCAGCAATTAGTGGTGCTATTGGATTCATAAACAGATGTATACGACCCATAAATCCAATTGATCCCGAGTGCTTTCACATGTTAGTGTTCCATAAAAGAACCCTGCATTTGTTTCTTTATCTCAATTGAGACTTGTTTAGGATGATTTGCAAATAGTATTATCTTGCACTTGTCTATGAAAATGTTAGTTATACTTTCTCTGGGGGGTTATGCTATCCCATTTTGACTTGGATCTCTTCATTCTCTGATATTGTTTGAAGGTTCTTAGGCTTAGGTCTGTCTTAGCAGTTTGTCGATATTTATTCTGTTCTCTTTACTTTGTTTAATAATTTAATTTGTCAGTCAAACGCATACTGTATCCTTTATTACTTTTCTCTCTCTCTCTCTCTTTTTTAAGTTTTTATTTTTTATTGCATTATTATACTTCTTATCCTTCCTTATAATTGAGACAGACTATTTTTTCTTTTAATTTAAGGTATGTTCATTACAACATATTTTTCAATTTTGCTGTGGATACGGATCTTGAACAACTGTCCAGGAAACATGAAGTAGATACCAATTCAAACAATCAGAGTGGAAATGAAGCTGCTTTGTTTTGTTCGTCTGAAAGGGTTGCTAATTAAATGCTGCATGGAGTCAAATAGGGAAAGATGCGGTGGATCAAGCATAGGGGACAATGATAGTGTAGTCGAGTTGGCTCAAGGGTCTGTTAAGACACCATTGGCTGAGAGTGAGCAGGCTGCATATGCCTCTGCAAATAACGATTTGAAAGAAACCAAGGCATATCAGGAAGGTGGTGTCCCTAGACTTCATATCCTTGCTATGGCCATAATTGATTACAGGGGTCATAAGAGTGGTGGCTTAGGTGAAGCCATCCTTTTTTTCCCCTCTATTTTAGGAGATGCTGTTGATGATGAAGTTGTGGTCCTTCTTCTGCTTATTTCCTTTTTCTTTTTTATGTCTATTTTTCTTATTATCTCTAGAACTTAGTGACATAATTAGACGCTTCTGTTTTTTTTAGAGTGTCTTACCTGGCATTCTCCAACGGGATAAATCAGACTCTCCTTTATGGGTCTGTCGACAAAGGCAAAAAATTTACTGGAATGAAGATTTTCAGTCGAAGGTGAGAAAATATGAAATTTTATGCTTCTTTAAAAAAAAAGTCAGGTTCATGTGGCTTGTTTGTGGAGTAATTGTCTCTTTCGGGTAGAGCATCAATTTCTTTCAACTTTCATAATTCATTTTGTAAACTTTAAATTTCTTTATCACATTCTTATATACTTTACAAGGAATGAATGTTCTTGTGGAGCGTGCTGACTTCCATGTTTCTTTAGGTGCTAGAAGCAGCCAAACGCCTTCATGTGAAGGAGCATACAGTGCTTGATGCATCTGGAACTGTTTTCAAATTGGCTGCCCCTGTGGAATGCAAGGGCATTGTTGGTAGCGATGAAAGGTGAATGAATTTTCTCTTGATATTTGCAAGTTAATGAGCTATATTAGAAAGTGGGACAAATATTTTAGTTTTAAAAGGTGTAGTGAGGTAGAGTAGGAATGAAAGAGATGGCAAAGAATAGAGAAAGAGCCGAAAAATAATTGAAGCTGGCATGGACGTTAGATTAGGGTCCTAGAAGAAACCTCTTTGACAGAACTCTTATCTTTATCCTAAAGCAGTAATCTAAAAGAAATAGTACTGTTATATTGATGCTCCTGCATCATGTAGACTTTACTATATTGAGATGGACTCTTAATCTTCTCATGATGTCCTTAGCATTTTTGTAATATCTGTTACGACCCATAAATTCACATTTTGTGGTTTCTTTAAAGTTCTATTTTCCACTTTCAAATTTTGGATTTTATTTACTTTCTCAATTTGTTTCTCATTTCTACTTATCTGACTCTTTCTGTTGCTTAAGAGTTGCAGTATGGTTACACTTCATGACTTTATCCCTTTTTTTTCATAGTCTTCTTGCTATAAGTTCCATTTTTTTCTGTAAGTTCCTAGTCATGGGAAACACACCTACATTACAGCCCTAATAGCTAGTCGCTCCTAGATGAAATTAGCTAATGGTGCCCTGTTGTAGGCATAGAGAGATGAATATTCTTCATTGCATGAGCTAACTTGAGCTAGATTTCTGCATGTTTTAATTTGTCCTTAACCACATTTTCTTTTTTGTCTTTCTCTTCTTTCCACTTCCATTTCCCCCCTAATTCCATTTTTGTATTAGGCATTATCTTCTAGATTTGATAAGAGCAACTCCTTGTGATGCAAATTATACCTGACCTGTATCCAGATTTTGTATATTGAGATCAGAACTAATTACTGCCTTTTGCCGAGTATAAAATTCTTATGTTAATGTCAATTTGCAATTTGTTTGAAGTGCTCCATATCTGATATAAGTTATTGATCAGGTTGAAATTTTGCAATGCTTGTACCCATTTTATATATATATTTTTTCGTTTTTATGTGGATTAAGGCATTTTGCGTGAATGGTAAATGCCCATGTAAGATATGAATATTTGGGCATTGAATATAAATGTTTAATTATACTCTATTCTATTACTTATTTTTTTTGCGGTAAAAATATATTTCTCTGTTTAACATGTAAGATTTGATTGTTGATGTGCCAAGTAATTTCTCTTTCTGTGGCAACAGGGTATAACAGAGGAAAATAAAAATAAGGCTCATAAAGAATGTGCTTCTACATCTGTTAAAAGCTGTGAGACTTATGAGGAGATAGTATTTAACCCCAATGTTTTGACTGAATTTAAATTGGCTGGATGTCAAGAGGTGAGTCGGCGAGTCTCTTTTATCTACCACTTTCTTTCCTTTATATGCTGCTAAAGTGTCGATTTTCTTAGATCTTTTCCTTTATGTACACCAGGAGATAGTAGCAGATGAAGAAAATGTGCGGAAAGCTAGTTCTTATCTTCTAGATGTTGTACTTCCTAAGTTTATATGAGATCTTTGCACATTGGAAGTTTCACGCATGGATGGTCAGACATTAATAGGAGCACTTCATGCATATGGAGTTGACATTCGGTACATTGGAAAAGAAAGCTTTATGTGTTATATGGGTCTATTCGATAATTTTTCTGTTTTTGTATTAGAAAATAAAAGCTGATATGTGAATAGAATTTTATGCTAGCTTGTGTTTATAGACCTTTTAAATTTGATACCTTTTTTAGTCATTCAGCCATTTTATCTCATAATTTGACAGGTTGCTAATGGGACCAAACACCTACCTCATCTATGGGATCTTTGTTCTAATGAGATTGTAATCCGGTCAGCAAAGCAAATCCTCAAGGTGATATCATTTTCTTATCTACTAATAACAGCTATTCCTGTTTAGATAATGCTTTCTATTTTTTTGAAATTCTTTTGTTAAATTTTTATTTGGTAGTGGTAATTGCTCCTCTCGCCGTTCATTTCTGGTTATGCAGGATGTTTTAAGAGATACAGAGGATCATGATCTTAGATCAGCTATCTAACATTTTTTAAACTGTTTATTTGGAAGTTGCCAAGCTGTTGGTGCAAAATTAACTGCTAGCATACAGTCCAAAAACCAAAAGAATGTTTAATGTAGATGAATTTTTTCTTCCCCAGCTACTTGACTGTAAGCTATTTTGCCCAAGTTATTTCAATAAATCACGACTCTAGAGGCCCTTTGTAGTATACAATGTTAAGTATGTCATGGATCCAAATCCTTTTAAGCTTAAGATTCCATTTTGTTAAGGGTAACTTCCCTGAGAAAATAGTTGTTTACAAGCCTTGAGATCTTGTAAATCAACACTTTAATTCACGGTGTTGGTAAATGTTGCCAGGAATATAGTGCTTCAAGTCTGTGTTTATATTCAAAATATTTGAAGGAGCAAGCAAGTCATCAATCTTCAGGCAAGACTTCCAGGGCACATGCCAGATGGAAGGGCAAAGCATCTACAAGGAAGAATATTCCCTCTTACATGAATGTCAACTCCAAAACTCTGTGGTCTGACATTCAAAAATTTGCAAAACTGAAATATAAGGTATTGACCTTTTATATGAATGCAAGCTCTGAAACTCTATGGTCTGACATTCAAAAATTTCCAAAACTAAAATATCAGGTATTGACCTATAAAATAGGTAGAACTTCTCATCTAGTCTGAAGGGATGCTTTTGTATTATGAATGAATGTTGACCAGCACATTGGTCAATTAGTGCCATTAGAAAAAGGGATATGTCAATCTGAATTTTATTGGATCCATGGATACATTGTACATTGGATACATTAGTTTACACTATATGTTTGATTTTGTATTTTACCTCATGTAGTTTGAGTTGCCAGAGGATGCAAGATTACGTGTGAAGAAAGTTTTTGTTTTACACAATCTGTGTCATAAGGTAATTTTCAGTTCTTTAAATTTGCTTCTTTTTTGACACATTGCATTTTTTGCATTTGCCCTTGTTATTTGTTGATGGTAGATTGCTTTTTTGCCAGTTTGCAAATTTTGAAAAAGTTCTCTGAATTTTCTTATTTACTTGCATAACTGGTCCTTGCTGTGCAGCATTTTCAGGAGATGCAATCTTGTGTCATGAACAAACTACATAATGTTGTTAGAGGTAGGGTCCATAATTATGCATCTCTTTTTGGATTGTGCTTGATTTATGCTTATCTGTTTAAATCTCTTTCTGGATTGTGCTTGATTTATGCTTATCTGTTTAAACTGTGGTTGATTCTAGCTTGCACTACCTTAAATGTGCTTCATAAAGCTTCCATCCTTGATTATGTTGCATTTGCTGAGTAATTTACACTGCAGCTGTCTATTATTCTTGAAGTTTCTTGTAAAATCAAGCTAGATCTTCTTATTTGTCAAATGCTTACATGAATAGGGTTCTCAATACAGGTGGGTATAACTATTGCTGCTCGCAAATATGATTTTAACACTACGACACCCTTTAAAACATTAGATATCTTGAATCTCCAACCTGTAATGGAGCATACAGTTCCTGTATGTTCAGAAGCTAAAGGTTTGTAAAGATGGGAAAGGTTCAAAGTAAGCATTGTATTCCTTTTTTCAATCATAAACAATGAAATATCTCTAATATTGCGAAACCATAGTGTCATCTTCTGAATTTGTTGTGCACTTACTACCAGAAAAAAATTTCACTAACCACGTTGGAAATCTTGAAAGTAAGATAAAAGAAACTTGAGGGTCAAAATTTTCTGCAATTGCAAATGGCCTAGGGTTAAATTGGATTGTTTATGTTGAATGTATAATACGTATGTCAATTTGAAAAAAGTGTTTCAATCTTTCTCTTAGGGCATGCTCTCTGAAGCGTATGCAATGTTTTCAGAGGCATTCTCAATACTTCAACAGGTAAGTTAGGCCACGGTGCTGCCAAAACAGTTATGGCACTTCCAAGCACAATTAATGCAATCACTTTCCATTGTTGACCAGTAATAGCTTGCCCTCATAATTTGCCTTGCCATCATATGGCCACTAACATAAATTTTCCATCAACCTCATCTTCAATCTCAGAACAGTGTGTAGGTGAGTCTTTTATAATCAACTCAATAAGTTGGATTTGAACATCAATACCCATTTTGAACATTGAAGCAAACGTAGCAAGAGCATCAGCGATTTGATTTTCTTCTCGAGAAAGATGTTGAAAATGAACCTTTTTGAATTGCTTAGCCAATCCTATCACCTGCTTTTGGTATAGGGCCAACTTTGAATCCCTCATCTCTTAATCCCTTCGGAGTTAGTAAATAACTAAAGCTAAGGCTCCATAGATATCCAACACATCAATTTTCCTATCAATAGTCACTTCTGAGCCCATAATGGAAGCCTCATATTCAGACATATTATTGGTGCAATTGAAATCCAATCTAGTAGTGACTAGAAAATAAGTTCCATCTAGGGATTTTAAAATTACCCTAATCCCATGCCCTAAAGCATTTGATGCTCAATCAAAATACATTTTCCATGTTTTTTCCCTACACCTTTCTTTATCTACTTGGAGTGTCACCAAATAATCTTTGTCTAAAAAGTCAAACCTTATTGGATCATAATCCTCGACAACTCTATCAGCGAGGTCTGCTATTACACTTCCTTTTATAGCCTTTTAGGTTACATATCCAATATCATACTCAGAAAAAATGACTTGCCATCTTGCTATCCTTCTTGATAAGATCAGTTTTTCAAAAATGTATTTCAAGGGTTCCAAATTTGCTATGAGCAATGTAATGTGGTATAGCATATGTTACCTGAGCCTATGAGTTGTCCAAGCCAACGCACAACACATATTCTCTAGCGATGAATACTTAGACTTATAATCAGTGAATTTTTTGCTCAGGTAATAAATGGCTTGCTCTTTCTTACCCTTTTCATCTAGTTGTTTGTCAATTTTGGCTCAGCAGTTGTAGTTACAACTTTGTGGTCATACTTCTATGGTACAACTTTGTTATATTAATAATGGAAAGGACTTGGAACATTAAAAGTAAAGGCAGGCTTGTTAACTAGAGCGAGCTTTGACTTTTCTTCATAGTAAAATGTGATTAGCTTGACCTTAAAAATAACCCTAAGGATGCCTCATCATCAATAACATTTATCTCGTCATTCTTATGATCTTCAGAGAACTCTACTTGGAATGAATCCATCAATTATTGTATTTTTGCTGAAAATTAATGCAGTCTTGAGTCGAATAACCTATGGCTCCCATGTGGTACTTACAGGTTTTAAAGGGATCATACATCTTACAATACGTACTTAAATTTGCTCGCATAAGGCAAATCATATCAGCTTTGACTAGAATGTGAAAGATTTACCTCAACGAGGTCGTAATATCTTTTACATTTCTTTTGACAATTCTTATCTTATCATCTCCCAAGGCATTAACTGTAGGTCTAGCATGATTAGACAAGGGATTGCCATTGGCATTTGGCTTTTCTTTCTTTTCAAAGTTTATTAACCTAGCTTTAATTAGGCTTTGCACCTTATACTTCAATGCAGTGCAATCTTTAGCAAAATGGCTAGCATTACCAACATGGTAATCACATCGAGCATTGGGATTATACCATATGAGGTATAAAGGTTTCATGGGCTTCAGGTACACAGGTTTAATTAAATGGTTCTTGATGAGATCTGAGAGTAATTCAGTGTGGGTTATATGGATAGGGTCAATGAGAGTTCTTTCTTGATAAAGTTATGGTGCTCTTTGGTTGTTTGGTAATTGAGTTGGTTGGGCTGATTGAATCACAGATCTTGTTGGTGGGATAAGTGCTTGAAGGTGAAAAGTTAGTTCGAAAATAGGTGATAGTGTAAGTGGATAGGTATGGGCGATGTTGTTTGAACTTGGATAATAGGTGTAGTTAGGTAGGATACGGACAATAAGGTGTAAATCGTCCTTGTGGTCCTCTATAAGTAATTGCTTGAGCCTTATATTCCTCTTTCTTAGGGACTCCTTCTTTTTTGCCCTATATGTCTCTCCTACCTTAAATTTTTTGCTATTGATAGCATTCTCAATAATTTCCCCTAAGATCACCATCTCTGCAAAGTTTTTTATAGCATTCCTTATCATTTTTTTTCATAATAAGAAACTTGAATAGTACTAATAAACATCATGGTTGTTTCTTTTTTAGTGAGATTTGGTTGGACTTGTGCAGCTAAATCACGCCACTTTTGAGCATACTCTTTAAAACTTTCTGTTGGCTTTTTTTCCATTGCTTGCAATGCCATCCTATCGGGAGCCATGTCCATAATATGTTTATATTGTGAAATAAATGCCCTAGCCAATTCCTTCCATGAGTGCATGCGGTTTTTGTCCAATTGTACATACTATTTGGTAGTCGAGCTTGTGAGGCTATCCTCGAAGACATGAATAAGTAACTTGTCATCATTTGCATGAGCTACCATCTTCCTATAGTACATTGTAACATGTGTCACAAGACAAATAGTGCCATTACATTTCTCAAAGTTTGGAGTGTTAAACTTTGGTGGGATTACAACATCGAGCATAAGACAAAGTCCTACAGCATCTATGGATCCAAAAAAATCCATTTCTTCCACAGCTTGAAGCCTTTCTTCAAGAAACCTTTTTTTTTTTTGGACCTAAAGTCTTTAGTTGCTTCTTTTTCATTGAGCCTCGACTTCTTCTATTCCTCTAGGTCATCTAGATTAGAAATCTAAATTAAGTTATTTGGCTTTGGCCCTATCATAGAAACGATAACCTCTAGCATTTTAGAATGTGAAATAGGGATTTCCTCACTAACGACCTTGTACATAAGATTTTTGCTCTTCTCTGTCATCGAGTTTTCATCCATTTTCATTTTTCCTTTGTTTTTTTCTTTCATCATTTCCATCAATTAAGCTAGTTGGTCTCTCATTTCCTCTAGGGCTTTCTTTATTCTTTTAATCTTGTTGGATTGTTTTTTAGCCATGATTTTCACTTGCAATCGGGTATTGCAATGGTGCGGACCAAATTGCGCTGTGAATTTCAGTCGACGAGCTATCCTTAAACCTTTTTGTTACTAAAATATCGAGAAGTTAGGGTATAATGCATCTAAATCAATTATCACATAGTTATTAATATGAATGCATGAATGAGTTATGCAAAAAGGGAATATTTGCCACATAACAATTATTCATAAAAAAGAAACTCTATTATTATTCTTAATACTGTTCTAAATAACATCCATGAAAATAAAGCCTAACATCTACGGCCTCCAAACAAACTTTATTATCTGCCCATAATGATTTTGAGCCTTTTTTAAGAGTCCAAATAATTTCTAGCCATAAGGTTGGAACGGGTGCACACCCGCCTTTCAACTTATTGATCTGATCATGCATTTCTTCCACTTTCCAGGCATCAAAGCAAATCCGATCTAATAAATGCCTAAGATGTAGTTGTCTTCTTGAACTCATGTCTTGGGCTTGCTCATATTCTTCTTCTAACCTTTCGAGTCTAAAGGTTAACCTTTAACACTTTTCTTACCATCTTATGCATTCTATGTATGCTTTCTTGTTTTCCACCCTCATATGCTCGAGCTACGAAGTCTTTTAAGTAGCTACATCATCAAGTTTTCTAAATGCAGTCTTCCACATATCATATTCTTGGTTCAGCTTTTGAATCCTCTGATTTTGCTTAGTTTGACTTTTTTCTAGCTTTCTGATCTTCTATCGTAAGTTCTTGTTTTTTTTTTTTGCTCTTACCTTATTTTTCTCCTCTTGCAGCTTTCTCTTAGCCAGTTCTGTTTTTATCATTGGGTCATTAGGCATAAATTGGACCAAATGATTGACATTGTCTTTAGAGGGTAACATTATGTCCTTGGCTCACTTCATATGCCACACCAAATATTCAAGGGAGGTATTATTCATGAATTTCCCTTCCTTTACTTGAATTGTTTTCTTCCAAGCTTTGGTGACATTTTTGCCCTAAAGCCTCTTTATTTGTTTAAGCAAAGTCCATCTGATTAAGACCATGAGTCATCGAGATAAACTACTCATAGCTTGCTTGCCTTCGGACCATAATCGGTGCATAACTGATAACTCCCTACAAACTTGAAGTGGAATTTAAAACCAATCTCCTCGTTGGAATAAAGTTCGATCGTGACACATCTAAAGAGCCTTCAATACCACATCTCGACTTAACAAATTTTTCAAGAATGCTACCAATTCAATTTTTATTTTGGGTTCTGGCCAAATGCTATCATGAATCTCCTTGATGGGAATATTACTGGTGAAAAATGATCTACGAAATCTACTTTTCGTGCACTCAAAGTGGCTTATCATCTAAATATGTAACAATTGTACACATCCATTGAATCGTCCTTCCCTAGTTTTTCTACAATAATTCAAGGACTTGATTGTTTCTACCAAGATGGTTGGCACTGCATTTATTTGGTGTTCGACCTGATCAATGAAGTCTACCATTGCAATCTCCACATAACTTAAAACCTTAAGAAACATGACCATTCCATACATAGCTAAAGCTATCATGCTCATGACTCTCTCATCTTCAGGATATTTAGTGATATCATCTCAAAGAAATAATGAATACAACTACTTCCTCCTTTTTGTTTTTCAATGAGCTCTGTTTTACTAATCCTTATCATTCCAGCAAGTTTTTGATGGTTACCCATTTTGTTCTTCTAAAATATATTATCAATGTTTGGAGTTTTAAGGTGTAATAATTTTAAGTATTCCTCAATAGTTTGGACCATATCTACCTTATTGGATACAAAGCATCTGTATAAAGGTCTTTAAATTCAATTATGACTCTTATCAGATTGTTGTCCACCTTGATTGGAAGAAGTAGTATTATGTCCCTATATTTTACTCGAAAAGCTTCCTGTTTAGATGAGCTCAATGATCCCCAAATGTTCATCAGATCAGTAAAGTTATTTTGTGCAAGATCGAGGTGGACTCTTTCTGGAGGAGTTGAGGCATATCCAACTAGTAGGTGAGTCGCTTTTGATCTAGCTTTCAAATCATCTGAGGACTCATACTTGGCAAATCCAAACTTTGGTAGGGTTGGCATAGATGTTACTTGAAAGCTCTTTTTTTACCAAAAAATAATTATATAGCAAGATATTCCAATGATGTCATGATGATGTAAGTGCATGAAAAGGAAAAAAAAAAGTAAAATGGTTAGAAAAATATAAAGATAATAAAAATATACATCTTAAAAAAAAAAGATAATAAGCATAAAAAATAAAAATATACATCTTGAAAAAAGAGAGATATGTTCCTTTATGTGTCATATCTTGGGTTATTTCTATACAAGGGTTGGCATGGCTCTATCCTAAAGTTGGCTTCCTAAGTGTTATTTACATGCTAAGTTAGGATATTTGACAAGTCTATAAAGGTCCCCAAATTGCTCATTAACATCACCCATGGAGGATGAGTAAGGTACCCCAATCTTCACCTATTATAGGCTTCAATCGAAAAGGGTTCAATTTAAGTGAGAGTGCTTCCCTAGCTATTGCGGAGGTTATTACCTTATGAAAGCTTTGGTACTCTACACCTTGAGAATGTTTCGTTAGCCCATGCGAAGGTTGACACCTCACGAGAGCGTAGTTACTTTACTCTTTCCTAAAAGGATAAGCCCGAGTCTAGGGCTTTATGATATGATTTGTGCAGTATGTGTGAAGGAACAATCCATATCCTTTAACAATTTCATGTGTATTAGAGAAAAGAACAAACATTAGAAAAATAACAATGTAATAAAAATTTAAAGATAAACAAATGATCATTTTAAAACCAATTGCAAGGACCTATAGTATCATAAGACTAACTGTGGCTCAACTCTCTAATCTCCCTAGTGAGTGGCCAAACTATCATAGCGTGCCAAAGGCCGCTAAACATAAAAGGTGAGAGTCACCACTAATCTTTTTGTTAAAGGTATTATTAGATCATCTATATAAATCTATTCTTTTTAAGGTTATCATAAGCTAGACTAAGGCACCCTAAAAGAATAGGTTTTGGTTTACATTTAGAACTAGGTTTGGAAGTTTGGTTACATGTAGGAAAGGATCATCACCATAATGCCTGTCACAAAAACAATAACTAGTTAGCCTATTGTTGTACTAAAGGTCCTAGGTTTAAGGGTCTTGATTTATTAATCAAATATTTAAGTATCAAAAATATTTTCTAAGGAATTTCTCCATTATGCTGGTGGAATGCCCAAGAAAAATTTTCTCACCTCAAGAATATATAGGGAAATCCATTTGCTTTCTTAAATTGACTCTATCATCAGATTCGTTTTAATATTTTATAAAAAATAAAAAAATATCTAAATTTTATGTAAATATCTAACTTATTTATTTTTAATTGAAAATTAAATATTTGAAATATTTTTCAAGAAATTCTCTATCATGCTAGTGAAATTTCGAGAAATATCTCTTCACATCAAAAGTATTTAAAAGAATCCGTTTGCTCTTTTAAAGTGACTATGTTGTTGGATTTATTTTAGTATTTTATTTAGAGAAGTAAAAAATTTTAAATTTTTATTCCTATTTAATTAAAAATTAACTAAGACCTTTAATATTAAAAATTATTGACTAAACCCTTAATTATGCTAGTGGAGTTTAGGTGAAGTTTCCTCACCTAGGAAATTCTCAGAAGCCAACCATTTATGATATCTTCGAATTCCATCATCAGAAAAAAATCTTAATTAATTTCAATTAAAATTTATTTTTAAAGTAAGAACAAATTATTATATAACCTTTTTTAAAGTGAATTATTAGTAATATATTATAATTAATGATATTTATCCAAGTAAGACAATCAAATAAGCCAAATAAAAGAAATTCATATCACATAATCATAAATGATTAATAAAAATCAATTTACTTTAAAAACTCAATTATTCAAAAAAGAATTCAATAATAATATCAAAGAAATAACAATATATATTAAAAAATAAAGAATATAGATATATTTATATAAAATGAATAGTATATCAAAGCTAAAAAACATTTAAAAGTTGAAAGATAAAAAAGAGGTAAACACATGGGTCAGGACACACGTAAATCTTGTTGGGACTTCGTTTTGGGCCTTTTTATTAAAATAATATAAAAAAATTTGTTATTTATTGAAATAAATCATTTTCAGATTATTTACGAAAATAGGTCAATTTTGAGAGAAATCGTCATTTCAAATGACGATTTCTCAACGTAAACAAAAAATTATAAAATTTAATTGAGAAATCACTAAATTAAATGACGATTTCTCA
>JAQSVH010215898.1:0-14343 GCA_029448705.1 Adansonia digitata
TGTTAATAAGCAAGAAAAAGAGAGAAACAATGAGGTTTTGGTTCTGGTATGGATGAGGGTGATTTTCAGAATGTGTAATGGTTGAGAGTGAGTGTTTTGGGGCTATTTTTAGGTACTAAGTGAAGAGCTACGAGATTTGGTTTTCTTGATGTGTGAATGTGTTTTTGGAAGCTAAAACAAGCTGGAATCTAAAGATCTTTTAGCTAAGATACAAGTGGCCTACTTACTCTAGCATTTTGGAGCCAAATTATAGGTGTTTTTGGTCATTTCTCAAGGGGACAAAGTAATGTCAACTTGGTGGCTATAGAGTGGCTGTAGGGAGCAACTTGCTACCAATGTGATGGACTTAGGTGGCTAGTTTAAATGCTGAAATGATTTTCCACCAAGTAGGGTGGCTGATGGTGATCTTCATCAACAAACTGGGAAGGTGTAGGGTGATCATGTGACATTAGCCTTTTTGATCTAATTTAGGCTTCAAAAAATGTTTTGATTAATTCAAAAATCCAAATTCATAATCTGATGTGGGTTTTGATCTTTTCTGATGCAAAGAAATAAGTTAAAATCAAGTTTTTGATCAATGGTGGAGAAGTCAAAAATTCTCGAACCATGGAAAATGGCCTATATGTATCAATACATTGCAAAATGTATCGATACATTTGGTTCAAAAACCTTGAGTGTATCGATAAAATGCATCATCGTCTCCTCTCATGTCCATCCCCAAATTGCTAAAAAATAGCTCAGACAATATAAGGTGCCTACAACTATTAGCCTTTGCATGTTTTAATAATTTCAAGTTATTCCAAATGGATTGAAAAAGGTTTTAATAGAGGCAATGTTGATAAAAATCTTTTTGTAAAAGTCAAAGGTAAGGACATTTTAGTAGTTCAAGTTTATGTTAATGATATCATCTTTGGTGCTTCTAATGAATCTTTTTATCAAGAATTCTCTAAGTTAATACAAGGTGAGTTCGAGATAAGCATGATGGGATTCTTTTTTTGGACTGCAAGTCAAGCAAACAAAAAATGGCATCTTCATCAATCAAGTCAAGTATACAAAGGAATTATTCAAGAGGTTCAAAATGGATGAAGCAAAGCCTTGTTCCACACCTATGAGTACTTCAACAAAGCTTAAGAAGGATGAAGGAGGTAAATGTGTTGACTCTAAACTTTATAGGTCCATGATAGGCTCATTGCTATACCTTACTGCAAGTTAACCCGATATAATGTTTAGTGTATGCCTATGTGCTAGATATCAATCATCACCTAGGGAGTCACATTTAGTTACTATAAAAAGAATTTTTAGATATCTTAGAGACACTCCTAATCTAGGCTTATGGTATCCAAAAGAATCATTTCTTGCCTTACATGTTTATTCTGATGCAAATTTTGGTGGATGTAAAATTGATAGGAAAAGCACTTCCGGTACTTGTCAATTTCTTGAAAATATGCTCATATCATGGTTTTTCAAGAAACAAAACAGTGTTGCTTTATCCACAAATGAAGCCGTGTACATATCCGCGAGAAGTTGTTATGCTCAAATCTTATGGATAAAACAACAAATGGAGGATTTTGGCATTACCATGCATCATATTCCAATTAAACGTGATAATACTAGTGCCATTTATCTCACCAAAAATCCAATTCAACACTCTAAAACTAAGCACATAGAGATTAGATATCACTTTATTAGAGATTATGTGCAAAAAGGTGATATAATGTTTGAATTCATTGATACCTTGCATCAACTAGCTGATATTTTCACTAAACCATTTGACAAGGATAGATTTTGCACAATTAGAAGAGAACTTGGCTTAATGAATGCACCCTGAATTTAAATGTTGATAAAATTCTGATATATTGCCTTAATATTGTTTACACCATGCTTGTTAGAAAAGCTAGCCTTACATTGTTTGATGATGTGCTCTTGTATGACTTTTGATTCTTGAATGATTTTCTTTTATGGTTAAATTTTGAATTGCTCATGCAAAATGATTTTGTTCAAAATTGCATTTTCAAATATTTTTCAATTAGCAATTAGGTAAAAAATATGCTTAAATTGATATTGTATTAATAATAATGACCTAATACTAAGCTATGTGTATCGATACCAGCAAAAACTTTTTTCCAATGTTGAGACCTATCTCAAGGTATCGATACAAAACCTAAAATTGTTCCTTGTATAGATACCTAACTCTATGTATTGATAAATTATAGCGATACTCTCACCTTGTGTCGATACCGCTCAAACTTGTTTTATGTCTCAAGACACAGTTTATCGTATCAATATAGAAACCCATAATTGTTCTTTGTATCAATACTTAACACTAAGTATCTATACTCTCTCTTTTGTATCGATACAGACTCTTGATTTAGGCAATCTTCGCACGCGATATTTTAATTTCATCGAGCTTCAGCCATTATTCACTTAGTTTCCCTTAACCATATCACTTTTCAATCATCACACTTTATCCAATCTTCATTTTTGTGTAAAATCCTTAATCCCAAATAGTTGTTTTTCATAAAATTGACTGCTTTATTTCATAAACTCAATTTAGTAGCATCCAAAGCAATAAAAATTTGACAAAACCTTTAACTTAAACCTTAACCCTTTTTTTTTCAAACCAATCAAAATTCATCCAAATTTTTGAGTTCTTTACCATTCTCAACCTTTCCCAACCTTGTTTATTGTAATAGGTTTAAAAATTACACAAAAAGTATGCCACATTGCCACTAAAACTTTTTGCCCACCACCTGCTTGACCATATTCCTCACACAACCCTTCCTCAGTAACCCATCTTGCCTTGGTGACTTGTCCCTAATACCATCAACTCAGTCTTCTCCCTTAGGAAACCTTCACCACTTTTAACAGACCTTATCAAAATCCATTTCCATTTTATTCGATTCCTTCCAAATCACTTTACACTTCACCAATATCTATTCTCTCCTTAGTTTGTCTGAACCAACATCCAATTCTACCTTGTCACCACCTACTCGAAAAAATTCCCTAACCACTTTAAAACACTATCATGCCTCCAAAGACCAAACAAACTACTTGTTATCAAGGGCCTGTCACCCATGCTTCCATTTTTTTCACTCATTAACCACCTCTGACCCAAAATCAATCATTTTCTAACTAATGTTTTCGAGATGCATAGGCTCATAAGAGATCCACTACCATCTATGCTTGTATGCCTATCCAACAATGTTGAGTTATCAACTTCCCTTCCTTTCAGTCAATTGCTTATCCCTACCTTCAAACTTTAGATACTTTTGTATGGACCAAATATTTTTCTCTCAACGTTCTGGTTTGTGAGAATCTTATTGGTGCATTCTTTAGCAATGCCTCACTTGTAAATGATGATCATGACTGTGTCATTGCTCTTCAATCTTATCTTTTGGGATAAAATCTCATTGTCAACCCTGTTTCACTTATGATCACCTTTGGTTTCCCAAATGATGGTTTAATTAATGAAAGTCTGATACCCACTATCTTACGTATGCCATATAACAAAACCACCATTTTTCCTTCCGTTGACCACTTCCTTCATTTATCATTTCCCATGTGCTCCATCCATATGGCACCAAGCACACCTTGATTAGTGATTCCGACTATTGGTGGCTCTATATGATTCAAATTGAGGATTATCCAAACCTAGCCCATTTTATCTTTGAGGACTTTGTTCTTTGTGTTCATGGTTGTCATCGCCTCCTACATGGCATGGCATTAAGCTACTACTTTAACACTCAAGGTCTTGATCTTTCTTGCAACCTTGGGATTAGGTATCTTTTTACCGCTATATTGGACGTAAATCCATGGGGCTCATCGGGTATGACATTCAAGGTGCTGACTTTGTTCCCATTGACCAAGATGATGATGATGATATGGAGCATGATGCACCTCTTCAACCCACGGCTCCTGACACTTCATCATCCTGCCTATGAACCTCTAATATATGTATGATTCCATGATGGGATGTCTTGATACATGGGAGTGACATTTTGCCTTTTGGGGTCATCGCTTTGATTCCTCTAATGCTCACCTTTTTAGTCTAGAGTATAGTCTTCGAGTGTTAACCAAGCAATTCCATAGCTTTTCAGTGGCCTTTCTTTATGCTTCTCCACCTCCTTCTCCATCCACCAATGATCCTCCAACCAATAACAATTAGTCATATTAGGCTCATTTTAGGCTCACTTTTAAGATTTTAGGGTTCCATTCCATTAAATATCTTTTGCTTATTTTGTTGACTTTATTTAATGATTTATTCTCAATGAATCATCTTTGCTTGTGCACACTATAATTGCATTTTCTCCCCTACATTGAACTGATCTTTCTTGTGTTTTGATATACAAAAAGAGGGAGAAATGCCATAAATTTTCCAAATATGTCTTGCATTGCTAAATATGTCTTCTATCTATAGATACGATGATATTATTATGCACCCCTGATTATGATGATTATATTATCATGTTGGAACTCAAATAACATGTTGATATTGAACACTTTTACATGCTGTAGCTTAAATTATGAAAATCATGGGCAATATTGTAGATTTGAAGTGTTGTAGCTTTAAAAGACCTCATTTTCTCAAATTAAAACTTTTGAAAATGATTGCCTTTATTAAAAGGGAGCTTTTCATTACAAATCTAAAAAATTTAGGGGGAGTCACTAACAAGCAAATTTATCTTAAGTTTTATTACATCAAAAAGGGGGAGAATGTTAGCTATGAATTAATTTCGGTTTTGATATAACAAATAACTTAAGCTATATTAATTTGAACTTAACTATTTCTAACTAGTACTTGTGTTAAATTGAAAAATATTTTAAAAAAATACTAAGTTTCTATTTTCTCAAAAATAGATGTTCCAAAATACACACTTATACTTAGAATATTTTTAAGATATGTTTAAGTCAATTTCAAGGTAAGAAAGTCATTTTACAAAGGATTTTAAAGGGATATATCGACATAATGCATAAATGTATCGATACTATGCTTAAAACCCTTAATTGTATCGATACATATCAGTATGTATCAACATAGTGTAGTAAGTATCATTGCTCACTCTATATGTATCGACACATTGCTTGGTAGTAGCCAAGGCTTGGCTAAAACCCTCCGAAAGAATCGATACGGGTGTGTCTGTATCGATACAAGTTAACAGGTATTGATACAATAGGCTATAACAGTCACATTTCTAATTCTTGTATCTATACTATTGGTATTATATCGATACAATAGCGTGGGTCTAAACAGAAATAAGCATTTATGAAAGCTACAATGGCTATCCAACTACCTTATAATGCCCAACATCTATAAATCAATTTCGAGCTATAAATAGAGGTTTCTAATAGCTGAACAAGCTAGAGATACAAAGATCAATCAAGCATTGAATAACATAAGCTCAAAACTTCAAATTCTTTATTTTTCTTGCATCAAATTTGTAGTCCTTCAAGTTTATTTGTATCTCATCCACTTTGTACTTAAATTCCAGCAGACACCCACCTACTAGAGGTTCAAATTGTTTGCAAATACTTTATTCATATTACAAAAGGGTTATGTGAAATTGAGTGAAAACACTTAAGAATTTGGGGTAGAATTCTTAAGGGGATTGAAAGGTTCTATGTAAGCTTCAAAAAGATAGAGTTATAAGGTTATACCTTAGCCTCAAAGGTAACAATTTCATTAGTGAATTATTGGAATCACCTTGGCAAGGAAGTGCCAAGAAGAGAAGACGTAGGCTCTGGTTCAAGGATTGAACCTCTATAAATTGATTGTTTGTTTCTCTCATCCTTGATTGCTTTTTCCTTTCAATTTGTTTCAAATTTTGGTAAACAATTAAATTGTGATCAATTTTTGATAGAACCAATTCACTCCCCCTCTTAGTCCAATCTTTACCTTAAGCTTAACACCTTAAAATTAAAAATCACTGTTGATGTATCAATACATCACTATTCATGTATCAACACATCTGACATGTATCGATACAATAGGCTGTAATGGCTATATTTTGTACAAATAAATGCAATGTATTGGTATCAACATAATGTATCGATACAATCTAGCGAGAATGAATGAAAATCACTCAAATGAAGTCTTCAACAACTACATTGCTCCACTAAACATTCCCAATGTCTATATTCATGATCCAGACTATAAATAAGCCTCTCTAACACCTCCAACAAGATGATGAACAAAAAGATTAAGCTTAAAGTCATATTTTTCATCTCTTTCATATTTTTTAAGTAGTTCTTCGTGTATAGGATTAATTTTCCTATCCATTCTTGTATTCTTTGTATTCTATCTTTAGAATTATCATCCTTTCATTCTTTAAACACCTAGCCTTGAGAGGTTTCATTGTTTATATAAAAATCTTTGCAAAAGAGAGGGTTCTTACTTAGCCATTGAAAATTAGAGAAGGGTTTTATCATAGCCACAAAAGATAGGGAGTGTAAAGGTTATACCTTGTCCTTGAAAGGTAGACAATTCAAGTTAGTGAATTGGAAAAATCTAAGCCAAGTAAGGTTAAGGTAAAAGACATATGCAATTGAGGTCGAACATCTCTAATTACTTGAGTTGGCTTTTCTTCCCTAACCCTTTAATTGCTTTTATTTATTCACTGAAATCACTTTCCAAAGCATATAGCTTAGATTTCTCAATCTTATTTATCAAAGTTTTAATTTGTCGAAGTTTACAAAAAATCAATTCACCTTTCTCTTGATTTCATTCGCCACCAACTATCAAATAAAAACTCAATAGTATTAAGAATACTAAATAGCATAAAACTTATAGGATTTAAAAATAGTTTCAATTCCAATTCACTTTAATTCTACACATATAGGATTTAGTGGAAGGCATTTATGATTCTTTAAAAGTTAAAGATCATAATTTGACTTAATGACTGATGTTAAAGATGCAATTATTTGGAAGTGTTCCAAACTAGACAGGATTGCATGTTTATTCCTAAAGGCCATAAACAAACTTTTTTGTTTAGGCTCACAAAAATTTGGATCACTAGCTTATAATCTAATAAAAGATTCTTATAGTTGTTAAAGCAACAACTAAGGGATATGATTGGAATCTGGGTCTCATTATGACCTAAATAGTTAATGAATTGGATAATGTCATAACATGTCAAAATGCAAATCCTGAAAAATTAGATTTAGGAAAATAATTCTAATTTTAGAGTATGGCAGGGTCATTGAAGCAACTTGGCTATTATGAAATAGCCAAGAAATTGCAGTTGTCACCAATCTTTTTGGCATAGGTGTGATCAGACTCCTATCAAAACAGAGCACTTGAAAATTTGGAAATTAATTTAAAATATTTATTTAAAAGTTTGAGTTAAAACCAAAGAAAAGTAAAATTGGGCTCAAGAGTTAGTTACGCATAAAGAAGGATTAGCACCCTTACAGTGTCTTAAAATCATTATCATTAGCCATATATTATCAAAACCTAGTTATCATGATTTTGATTGCTTAGTTTTTAGGCACAATTGGTTAAAATTTTTGAACAGCACTAATCATTTGGAATTTTGTTAGAATTTTTCTTTTTTAAAAAATGACAATATTTAGAAGGATATTCTCTAATTAAAAGGGTTCATGACGTAAACTAGCAGAGAGTCATATTAATTAGTAAATGAATTACAAAATATAAAACAAACAAATCCAAACAATCATACGATCAAGAATTAATCCAACAAATAAATCCAAACTCATATGATTAAGAATTAATCCAATAAAAAATGCATTAAATAAAAGGGGACATCGGGGATATTTATCTGAAAACAATTCAGGTGCTCAAGAAAATCACCATGTGGAATTTGAGATAAGCTTAGATAAAATTACTGTTGAAGCATGCGAGTTTTGATATAAAACAGGATGAGCTCTGGAAAACGAGAAAGTAAGAAAAATTTTGAAAGAAATTTCATAAAAAAGATTGAAAAATAAAATAATTGAGAATTAATGGGAAATTCAATTTTTTTAAAAGAAAATATATTTTTAAAAGTATTTAGGAAAAGGGAATAATTGAAATCCAAAGGGACTTTTCAAGAATTTTTAATCTAAATTTCAAAAAATTGTAGGCCTTTCAATGAGCCATTAGAGACCAACGACTTGACATTCTAATGCCTTTTAATTCTTGTAGATAATGCAAATAACATCCATTTTGAGGTATCCGAGTACCTTAAAAATTAATGGTATGAAAATGATGAATAATGTCTATGTTATTATATGCTTGAGAGCTAATCAAATTGATGAGGCGTATATAAGTTAACAATATAAACAAATCAAATTAGATGAGATGTATATAAGTTAGTGATTCAAGATTTTCCTTCATGTTAGTGGTATGATAGACAATCATTCAAACACTAATTGGATGAAGCCCATGAAACACAATGGCCTTGCAAAGTTAGTAATGAGTTATGATGATGAGATCCTTATGGATCAAAGCGATGTTTCTAAAAATGTTTCTAGTCAATGTATTCTCAACACAGGGCATAGACAATGCACAAAGACTACCATATGCTAAGCCTCCATACAGTTGGTGTATGCAACTCTTTGATCTCATAAAACTTGAAATATAGAGATACTTAGGGATAGCATATGGGTGCTTGTTTTGTGGAAACAAGTTCCCTAAACGTGGCCTGTATAAGAACTCCATTTCGTATGAGTCACTCAATTGTCTATCGAATATGTTTTTATGTACCAATCGTGTATATTAGTCCTCTAAGTCATGATACCAAGTTATCTTGTATGAGAAAGGGTCCACAATAGATGGATGTTCATGGTAGGGAGCTTTTGGGTGTGGCATGAACCATACGAAGGTGGATGAATGATCCAAAGAGGATTCACTACTCTAAGTGACATCAAAGACATATCTCATTTGTACTTAGCTATAGTTAACTTGATAAAGTCGTTAGCCAACACATGATGAATTTAGGAGAAATTATTTCTTTAAATTCATAAGGTTAGCCAAAAGTTGTAGGAATTAATATGGATTAATACATGAGTTAAACATGACACCATTCTCATGGTCTTTCTGAGATATTTGGTGAAAGAATCGAAGTACACTAAAAGGTTGATTACTGAAAGTTTCTTAAGAGGTCATATTGACTTTTCTTGGATACCAGGTGGCCATGATGTCTTAATAGAGGCCAATGTTGGTCTATAAATAGAAATACTCTTAATCATATTTATTGTCATTATGATGGAAGTCTAATGGGTCAAACACAATAAGATCATCTGTTGGATTAAAATTGGGATTTAATTAAGTATAACTTAATTAAATAAAAGGAATAATAAGGAGGACTTAATCAAATAAGTTCAATCAAGAATAATTTAAGACATAAATTAGATTTATAAAATTTAATTAGAGATGTCTTAATAGGGCAATAAAGAGAAGAATGTCTTATCAAAATGATGTCTATTTATAGTCATGGTCTTAGGGATATTATTAAAAAAAGCCAAATAGTGTTTGGAAAATTAAATAATTATTTGATAATTATTTGGTTAATAGTTAATGTTATTTAAATGAACTAAAATTGTTTTATTTGGGTTGGAAAATATAATTATGAATTAAATTATCTACTGTATAAATTAAATGGCTAAATGCCTTAATTATCAAGTCAAGAGAGTTTAGTTGTGAACTACTTCAAGTTTGGCTTGCTAATGGACTAGGCACATGGAATAGCTATCTTTGGTATGCTACTGGTCAAAATATTAATAAGTTAACACTAGAGCTAATGTTGGACAAGCTAATTAAAATAGTTTTAATTGGGCTCCAAGACACCATTAAAATCGCATCAACCTTAAGGATGGGTAAGACTAGCCCATTAGTCAAGCCCAACCTAGCTTAAGGTGTATTTAAATACATTATTAAGGCTTCTTAGCTAGTAAGGAACATAAAAAAAAAAAGGAACACAAACACCATCCTCCTATCTTCCCTAACCAAGTCTAGCATACGCTTTGTCTTCCCTAAGTTCTCTTTGTGTTTTCGTGCTTGTTTAAATGTTCTTGAATCATTCTTGAGAAAATGAAGAAAGAAAAATAGTTTTCTAGCATCGAAAGATTAATTTTTCATAAAAGTTGTGAAAAATTAGCTAAATCTTAAAATCCCTACTTCCTCAAGCCTCGTCTTTGTCAATTGGTAATTTAGGTGATCTCAAAGTGTTTTTAATCACTATGAAGATATAAAGTTAGTTTTTTATCTTAATGGAATCAACTAGAATCAAGAATTGTGATTTTTGGATTCGTTTACTAGTATTTGCAAAAAAAACAACTATTTTCCTATACAGCTCTTTCTCATTCTCTTTGGCACAATAGGTAAGGGAATCGTTTTTGGATCACATCAGATTTGTATTTGTAGGATACCCTTTGGCTAAGGCTTGAAAAGCCTTCTGGCTAGCATCAAACAACCACCAAACCTTATGAAGGTTCTAATAGACATTTATGTGAATCACTATTAGAGGTTGAACACCTGGACTAGTTATGGCCCCAATAAAAGATTGTAGTAATCAACCCATGGTGCATTCACACAGGGATCTACACACTTAGAGTTTTGAGTCTCCAAGTAGGTATGATTTCTATCAGATATATGTTTTAAATTGTAGTCCGATCGCATGTACATCTCTTCCTAAGATCTTGAGGAAATTCGAGTGTTTCTTCGGTTAGATTCTGATGTGTATTTTAATTTTGATTAATTTTTATGCCTATGTCAATATGCATAAGCTTGGGATTCCTTTTCAATCTATCTCTGAAAATAAGGGATAGCCTATACATATTAGCTTCTTAAATTTATTCCAGACTTAAACTACTCTAAAAGTCATAAAAGATATGCCATTGAAAAGATAACTTAATAAAGTTTCATCTAAAAATAGTGAAAAATTATCAAAAATTCATTAAAGGTATGAAAATATTTTTCTAAGAAGCTTTGGCCATAGGATACAAGGTATCCATAGAATAATAGTAAAAAAAATCACCATGCACTTAAGAAGACTCAAAATGACACCTGCAATGTACTATTGGAAATCTAATTCAATTTATTTAGAGAAAATATAAGAATTTCAACAACAATCATTTAATGGGATGAAAAAGGGACATCATATGACCTATCTTCACCAGAATGTAAGGGATAGTCCAATGCAATTAGGAAAACTTGCTCTACTTGAGGCCTTAACAACCTTAAAACTTATGAAACTAGTGTCATTAGAAAGCTACACTAAAAAAATTAAGACTGGACCTCATGGGAATTTATGGAATTCCCAATAAACATAGAATATTACTCAAATGAGACCTATAGCAAATCTAATCATGACCAGAAGTAAAAGAGAAAATTTTCATGGGTCCATAGGTGTAGATGGCATTTTATGCCTATGTTTTAGAGTCGATTCTTCAGACATTCGAACATCCACATGCAAGGGTTTAAAGAAACAATGAATTACCTAACAATAATGCTCCAAAGCCTATCAATGCCTTAAACTAAAAGGGTGTATCAAATGCAGAAATTTGGGAATTTGCATCCAAATACCCTTCCATGATCAATTTTCATGCATGCTTGCTTTACATGTTTTTTCTTGAGACATTTGTATGTCACCTTGATGACCCTCAACATGAAACAATAACCTATCCCATGGCCATTCCATGGGTGCCTAAACACTACATGATTAATGCGCAAATTGGATCTCTTATACAAAGGGCGTCATATGTTTTCTTTATTACTTTAAATGATACACAACCTACATATCTCAGGCCAAATCCATAGGTGCTCGAGTTCTATGTAAAGGGCATTTATATGCCATTTTATGACTCTAGATAATGCCTTATTTTTGGGGCCAATCCATTGGTGCCCAAATGCTACATAATGGATGCAGTCACAATCTCACAAAGGCTCAATACAAGGTCGTGCATATTCAAGACTTAAAATTAATTCAAGGATGGTTTAAAACCCAATTAATGTGGCCTTAAAGCAACAACTAATCTAAGCAATTTTAAGCTTAATGTGCCCCCAAGTTTATGACATACTATGGTGGAAAATTCATAGGCTAAAGTTAGCTTATTGTTTAAACCAACTGTAAGCTATCTTGAGGGGTTTAAAAAATAATTTTTCACTTAAAAATTCATTTTAACAAACTTATAGTTAATTAAAACATGCAAATGGCAAACAATGACATTATCATCATAGAACAAGAAAGAATAACCAAAGCTAATCCTTTAATCTTATCCTATTTCATTAAACATGAAATGAACTTATCCATATCATTAGAAAGCAAGGAAAATGAGAGATCATGACAATTTTTCATTAAGCCAAATATTCTATAGTAGTTTAAGCATCATCATACTTCAAATTTACATATTCATTTTATCAAATACATCATGAACTTAACTTAAATCATCAAAACACAAAGCAAGCACAAGATTATGGATAAAGAATCAACATGGTCAAACACTCATCGTGGATGGGTATGATCATCATAATATCAATTTTCATTAGAGAATCAAGAAATCATCAATACAAGATGGTTTTCAAAAGGCAAATGCATGGAAAAGCATGAACATGTAATACAATTTCATGGATTTTAGACACATGCATGAACTTGGAAAATGACATTATTGATCACGTAAAAATAAAATCAAAAGAGAAAAGATAGAAATCATACCCACAAGGTTTCCAAATCTAAGTTTTCCTCAATTTTTTTCTCTTTTTTGCTTTATTTTCAAAGAGATTCTTTTTAGAAAAATGAGTAGCCAACTTAAGGTTGTAAAGAATGTGAATAGCTAGTTAAAAAGATGACAACATTTTCTATTTATGGTAAAATGTCATTTTTTTAAACCATGGTTTCATAATAGCACCATTTAAAAACAAAGATGGTAATTTTATGATGCCAAGTGTCCATAAAATATCTTATTTAAGTAAAGTCCATAGTATCCTTAAATTGAATAAAAAAATAACAAGCCATGCCTTTGGCATATTACCACATTAAATTCGACCATGGAGGAAGTTATGTACCAACTTGTACAGTTAGCTTTCTCAAAGAATTGGTCTTTAGCCAACCTTGGAAAAATTCATTTGAATATGCCTTCATGCTTAATAAACACCCATTAATGATATTCTACCAAAAAATGAGAATGTTTCAATCTTGGACCTCTCGAATTAAACCCTCGAGAATTTATTTCTAATCCATCTTATGGACCCAAACTTAATCGACTACCTTAAGCTTTTCTCCATGATTAATTTCAATATGGTGTAATCAATTCTGAATCTAGGTTCTTGAGCTCTTTAAAAATTTGGAAGTCAACCATTCATCTTGTATTTAATTTTGACTTAATTTTTTGTTGACTTTTGGTTGATTGTTTTTTATAATGCCTTTCCATAGCTCGAGTGGACCTGAAATTTTATGTCACCTTTCATTAAATCCTTCTTTATACATAGGTACAGTCAATTTCATTTGTTGACCTCATTCGAGGTTCTACTTTCAAAAGTTTTTGTTTTACTCCATGATTGACTTTAGTTCAATTTTTAAAATCAAGCCTTAAATTGACTTTAATTATTCCAATTGACCATTCCATAATGGTCGAAGGGTGAATTGAGTAAGTGTATACTTCTAAAGTTCATTATTTAACATTCTATAGCCAAGTTCAAATTTCCTAGATTGACAAAGTTTTCAATTTGTTCAATTAAGTCCCTGTACCAACCTTGTCCACCAAGTTGGATCTTATAATCCATTTTATACCATTAAACAGGCCTTATTATCGATGATGGTTTACCTATGAAGGTCAAGATTTAAGAGATTTGACAAACACATATAAATGAAAAGAAAGTTGATTAGGAGCTCGAATAAAATAAGGTATCTATAGAAAATAAAATTTTCATGAATATGACCAAAGCATATTCTCATAGTTCTACTAAAGCTTAATGCTAGTTGAGGAAGAACTGGTAATTGAAAGAGTTCAGCATTGGATGTCTTAGTAATTGGCATAATGCCCTATCACTAGTGATTACTTCTGATCTGAAGCACCCTTTTTTCCATTTATAAAAAGATCCAATTGTCAAAATCAATAAAAAGGCCATCATGGACCAAAATCCAAACATATCAATCTTGTTGGAAGGTACTGCCCAAGGAAAACAGATTATTTTTGGATCAGGGATAATAAATAAAATGGAAATAAGATAAAATCGTATATAAAAAACTTTTGGCATCACCAAAACGATCTGTTAGACCTTTAAGTGGTGAATGAAATCAAGAGGAGGGGGTGAATTGATTTCACAAAAAAATTTGATAAATTAAAATTTTGATAAACAAACTTGTGAAATCGACTCAATAAACTTTGGAGTGTAATTTAATGAATGAA
>JAQSVH010215909.1:0-14343 GCA_029448705.1 Adansonia digitata
TGTTGTCCCCTATTTTCAACCTAATTTTTGAATCTCCTTTTATCGAGACGTTCGAATGTCTCAAAATGCACCCGTTTGTTCTCCCTCACAACATCAACCCCTTTTGACTTGGATCAAGATTAAAATACAAAAAATAGGATTTTGTATTAAAATTTTCACTAGTCAAGATACTCTAACTCCACTACTCGAAAGGGATACTCCAACCTCATTCTTTAATTCATATTTTCTCTTTGTTCCTGAATGTTTTCCTACTTTTGAGGATACTCTAACCCTACTAGTCAAATGGGATATTCCAACCCTATTTTTTCATTAAAAATTTAAATTTTCACTTTAATCTTAACTATTTTCATTACTCTATTTTAAGGGATACTTCTACCCCACCTCACTGAGGGGATACTCCAACCTCTCTTTTACCTTAAAAACTTAAAATTATCTCTCTTCTGGATGCCTCAAAACTGTTTTGATAGAAATTTACTTTCATCTTAAAATTATCATGAAATCTAGACCGGTCTCTAAATTGTCATCTCAGTTATTCTTCAATAATCGAAGGTAATTATGAGATACATTTTGATCGTTCCTCCTTTTTACGTTCTTTTGTTTGTGATTGCTTGTTTATGATATTATTATATTTCTTATTTTTTGCCTTACTAACTTGTTTTCTTTTGTAGTGATTATTGTGCATTCATATTTAAAATTCATTTTCCACTAAAATTTATAAGGCAATGTTTCGTGCTGGTATCTCTCCAGTGCCTAATACAAAACATCCTAGTTTTTTAAAATCTAATCCGAATATTGTTTTCAGAAAAATAGTTTCTCACATGTCCAAAGTGTATAGCTGATCTAATTTTCTTTAAAAAAACTCAAATTTCCATTTTCCAAAACAACATGCATTAAAAAGAATTATATCTAAATAGAGACCAAATGGAACTGATTTAACTAAGACCAAAGTGAGACATAGTTAGTAGGTACTGATTGGGGATGCTAGTTTTTCCTCGCATGTAACCAACTCTCGAACCCTACAAACAAATCTTTGGACTTCGTAGGCCTGGAAATCATGTTTTAAGTTTCGTAACTCGTAACATTATTTTCAATAGGCATCCGATCTCACCTAGCCTAAAATGATTGGTGGCAATTCCAAGTTTATGGCCACTTCATAGTGGCCATCCGAGACTAGTTGAATGAGCGATTCACTCAATGGTCTCTTCCCTTTCCTCCCCGTTATTATGTCTAATCCAAGTATCAATCAAGGGATAGCTCAAAGGCTTGACCACAACCAACCATCCTTTATTTTTAAGTCAAGTGCATTATGCCCTTTGGATTGTTCAAAGTTTTAAAGGCTTGGGCTCATAGCGATAGTCTTAAATCTTGATGAGTAAGCAGAGCAAGAAAAAATGAAGAGCTCGTAAGAAATGATGAAGACTTAAGCAAGTATTAGTCACTAGAAAAGCACTTTTCGATTGTTGAAGGAAATGACAAGTTTTGAATTGCAGATGCCAATTCTTTAAGACTGGTTTCCCATCTTGTTATCCAACTTAAATAGTGTTCGATTTTGAAAAGTATAATGGGACTACAAACCCTACTATTTATCTTCATATGTACTACTGCAACATGGCTAGATACGAAGAGAACAAAATGCTATTAATTCATTACTTTCAAGATAGCCTAACTGGGGTAGCCATACATTGTTGCATAGGGTTCGACCCTGTAAGAATTCAAACATGGGCGGATGTAGCCCAAACTTTTTTTTATCAATATGAGCATGTGTCTAACTAGGCCTTAGATCATCTCTCCTTTATAAATATAGAAAATAAAGCTTGTGAAAGCTTCAAGTAGTATGTTCAAAGGTGGAGAGAAGAAGTAGCTTAAGTTCACCATTTTTTAACTGAAAAAGAGATAACAGACATGTTTATCAACACTTTACGAGCTCTCTACTATGACAGGTTGGTGGAAAATGCCATGAGGAATTTTGCCAATATGATTATATCAGGCAAAATTATCAACAATGCTATCAAAAGTGGTAAGATGTCTATTAGAGAATTATTTAGGTCAACCAAATTGTCAATAGCCAAGTGTAAAGAGAAAAACATGAACATTGTTAGTGAAAGTACTATAGATTCACATAGAATCCATATCCGGCATAGGGTATGTACTTCCAAAACATGTTATACTCGAGTTTTAACCCATATTCACCAGTGCCATAACTAGTCTGTTCTATCGTATTTGCTTCAACATTGAGTTTCATGTCAAATTTCATTCAAAACACTGCTTAGAGCAGACAACCCCATAATATGAATAATTCAAGAGCTCTAAATAATCAATAAGCACCCCAAGAAAAAGGCACTTTGAGCCACTTCCTTACTCTTACAAAGAGATTTACTATTGTTTGTTATCGGGTCAGCTAGTGGCCCCAATATTTATAAACCCAAGGTCACCTTCATATCTCAAATGGTATAATGAGAATGCCTATTGTGAGTACCATGCTAGAACACTAGGTAATTCTATTGAAAATTACACTTTGTTCAAGACAAAGGTACAAAGTCTACTAGAAAAAGGTGTGATCAAGGTCAAACAAGGACCTACACCTAATATTAGAGCTAACTTACTTTTTAACCATGCAAAACCAAGAGTGAATGCAATGATCAATAAGAAAAGTTGTTGGATCAAAAGAAGCATTAGAGAAGTTAAGACACCAATAAGCAAGGTATGGCAAGCTTTTATGAAGGCT
Source organism: Adansonia digitata (assembly GCA_029448705.1). Lineage (NCBI taxonomy): Eukaryota > Viridiplantae > Streptophyta > Magnoliopsida > Malvales > Malvaceae > Adansonia > Adansonia digitata. The sequence continues at coordinate 2,726 of JAQSVH010215909.1, forward strand.
GAAATAATGTCGAATGTTAAAAACCAAAGCGAAAAAACTACTAAACCATTCTGTAATACTACCCACTTTTCTTAGAGATGGTCCAAAGAATGATGGATTGGTCTAAAATTAAGTTTTATGAGGAGCGAGATGAATGCATCAACGCCATAGATGAGAAAAAAACCTACCACCGACTAGGTTTCAAACTATTTCTCTTTGATGAGCATGGAAAAGAGAGCTGATGAAAGCTTCAGGCATTACACTCTGAGGTGAATGGAAAAGGCTACTCAGATTCAACCCTTGTTGACAAAAACAAAGAAATGACTGTTAGATTCATTGGCACATTATAAGTGCTTTATTTAAGAAGATAATGAATAGTATCCCAAAGAACTTTGCAGATGTAGTCGTATTATGTGGAATAATTAATGAGACTATGAAAAATGACTCAAACAAAAGAGATACCTCTAAAAGCAAAAGAAAAAAAGGCCAAGGCTAAACAATAACCAAAGTCTAGTGTTGGAACAAGCTCATCCAAAACTCATACTTAGTTAGATGTGAATGGAATGGCTATTACAGATGATTGTGAGACCCTATAAAACATAGATGAGGTTAAAACAATAGTGAATCTAGCTTGGCAAATCCTAGTACAAGCCAAATTGGTCAATGGGATTAAAAAGACAAAAAAAAGAAATCGATGACTTCTGTGATTTTCATATCATCTATGGCCACATCCTTCAAAGTTGTAAAGAGTTTTATGCTATGGTTTAAAAAATGATGAATGAGGGTGGCATTGAATTCTATGATAAAAAGTAAGCCTCACATACCAAGTCAATAGATGTGATACCATCCATTAACACCATGAAAAAGGATGAGAAAAATCTTCCCGAGTAGTCCAACACCTAGCCACCTAGTGGGGAAAAATATTCCCTACCAAACCATTAGTAGTCCAACACCTAGCCACCTAGTAGACTAAATCTTAGCCAAAATGTCAAACCAAAATCTAGAAGGAAAAAAAAAACTCAAAATCTCAAGCATAAACTTGATTCTCAATTCTTTCATTTGAAAAAGAAAAACTCAAAATCTCGAACTAGATTTAAAATCCCTAATTGAATTTGCTCATCCTTAAATCAAAAGTAAAAAACTAAACCCAAAATTTGGTTAGCCTTAAATCAAAAGTCAAAAATTTGAAAAAAGTTTCTATTCTCAAGTCGTAGACTCGATTCACTCGTCTGACTTAAGACTCTAATATTAAACCATAATCAAAACCATTCTTCGCCTCCCTCGTATCAACCAAAACTATAAAGTGTTTCTAATTTTATCTCTCATTGGAGGTAATTTTATTTCTCATCTAAGTTATGATATTTAGTAAATCATATAAATGATTGAGTGTGATCAATAATTGCTTGTATGTTAAATTTAGGGGGTTCGAATATTTCTTATGGGTCTTAGGAATGTTTTTGCTTGGAACTAGAAACAGAACAACCAAAAATAGACTAATAAGCTGAGCAAATCAACCAAACTAAACCGATTAGGATTGGTTTGGTTAGTTTGATTTCAATGCTTAAAATCAATCATTGCCACTATATTGTTCAGTTTATTCGATTATGAGTATATTAAAACTGACCTAACCAAATACTTACCCCTATTTGAGTTACAATATAGAGCAACCCATTAAATACACCATTTAAAAATAGAATAAAAATAAAAATTTAGAAACTAAAAATAATAAATTTTTAATATTTTATTTATTCTCAAGAAAATGCCAGAACATGCCAAAAACAAATTTGGCCTTAGATGAAATTAAAATAGTTGCCATTAATCTTTTGTAAGGTGAAATTAGCCACTCATATGAATTTATTCTATTTAAAGCTGTTCCAAGCTCGACTATTACCATAAACAGAATAGATTCTAGTCTTTGTTTAGATCTAGACTTGGGAGTCTGGTTACATGTAGGGAAGAATCAACAACAACAACACTTATCATAAAGACAATACCTGGTTTGCCTAATATTGTCTTAAAGGTCCAATGTCTTTATTCCTTGATATAATATTTTAATATTGGAAATGGTTTGAAAAGAATTCTCCATCACATTGGTAGAATTTAGAAGAAGATTTTCTCACCTCAAGAGTATTAAATAGAAACCATTTGCTTTCTATTGTCAGATTTAATCATGCAAGTACATGTATCAAAACGAGTAATATATTGATAAAGTAGACTGATGATCCAATGAGGAATTGTTTCCAAATTTGTTAAGTATTAAAATTATAATAACTCAATCCTATTCAAAGAAACTATTAAAATTTATAAGCTATAAATTAAATAACAACAAATAATCAATAATGAAAGCCGATGATTACAATTTCCCTTAACATTTCATTTGAATTTATTTCACCTTCTTAACTTGACTAATAACAATGAGTTGTTAACTCTAGTGTTCTGATTTATTTAGAAGTATTTTCTTATGGTCCTAGAAAAATATCCCCCTTAATTAATTCATCCTTAAGCAATTTAAATTAAAGAGAAACTCAGTAAGCTTAGACACTAATTTGGTTACACATTACATGTTTATATGTTCCTATCTGTGTGCAAATCAATTTATCATAATACATGAATATAAAACATATATTATCCAATCTAGGTGTAAACACAAAATTCTCTTTTCCAAGTTTATTAGGGCTACCAAATCAATCTAATTGATGATCAAGCAACTAGAAACATTAATAAAAAAATTAAATAAATAACTTAAATATCATTAAAATCAAGAAAAAGAATAAAATAATCTAAACTAAAGGTTAAGTTCCATTAAAACCCTAAAAAAACTAATTTAATTCATGATAATTAAATAAAACATAAAACAAAGGAGTTTTACCATAAAAACTATTATAAGAAATATAAAGAAGATTAAAAAAATAAAACTAAAATTGCCTGAGTCTTTGATTTTCAAGCTTCTCCAAAATCTATCTCCTCTTCTTTGAATATTATGTTGGCTACTTTCATCTTCATAAACTAAGTCTATTTGTCTAGATAGTCATTCATGAAGGATTTGGGAGAAGCCTTATTAATTCTAGGATTTAAAATTTATAAAGATAGATCGAAATGACTATTTAGCTTATCCTAATCCTCGTACATAGGCAAGGTGCTAAAAGGTTTAGCATGAAAATTTTTTAAGAAAAAAGAAATTTTCTTATGATATATGGTATACATTATTTGAAAGAGATGTCTCCTAAAACATGAGATAAAGGGACACAAATGAATATGATTCAATATGTTTTAGCTGTGGCATTTATCATGTATGCCATATTGTGTACAAAACCAGATGTATCATATTCTTTGAATGTTTAAAGAAGATACTAAAGCAATCCAGGTGAAAGTCACTAGACTTTTGTGAAGAATATCATAAGGTACTTACAATGGACTAATGATATCTTTCTAGTTTTTGGAGAAAATAAACTTCTTGTTAGAGGTTACATTGATATTGCCTTCCAATCAAACTGTGATAACAACAAATCATAAAGGAGTGTAATATTAACTAAAAAGATGATGCAATCAGTTGAAAAAGTTTTAATTACGAATAACTGCAAACTCAATAACTGAAGCTAAAAGCATCTCCATTTGAGGCTATGAATAAGTATATTTGGATAAATAAGTTCATTATTAAACTAGGTATGGTTCTTAGCATTGTTGATCTAGTACATTTTCACCATGATAACAATAGAGCCTAGCATAAGCTAAGGAACCAAAGTCATCATAAGTCTAAACATGCATAATAGCGATATAATATAAATAGATATTTTGTTGAAAACTCGATATATGGATGGAAAGGGTAACTAATGAAGATGATTAGTTGATCCTTTCACTATAGTGCGAACCAAACAAAAGCATAATCACTATATAGAGAGTATAAGGCTTAGAAATTTAGGAAATGGCTTTAGTGTTAATGGGAGATTATTAGTGCAAGCCTTACACGCCAATTCGATTTGCTTTGTAATTACACTAACTTTTAGTCATTTCATGTAATTTATTATCTAATTGATTAATGTAGTATTTCTTTATCTATAAGTTTTAGTATAATTGTTATTAATGGCTTATAAAGAAAAAAGCAATGGAACACATTGGCCTTGTAAAGGAATTGTAAAAAGTTACAATTATGGGATTCTGAAGCATTAAAGTTATGTTTTTTAAATCATTCTTAGTCATCGTATTAGCAAGATAAGGCATGACAATGCACAGATAGTAGCATATATTAAGCCCTTATGCGTATGATACATGCAACTAATCTTTTGAGTTAAAGAGTCATGATACTTAGGGATAATATATGGGCAATTGTTATGGTAACAAGTGTACCAAACAAGACTCGCTATGAGAGTTTTATTTGGTATTTCACTTAAGTGTCTATGAAAATACTCTCATGTCTCAGTTATGTAAGTAATCATTAGACTTGTGACACTGTGTCACCTTGTATGTAGATTCTTACACTTAAAGATCATCACAAATGGGTCCAAAAGGATGGATGCCTATTGTAGGTGGTTTTAGGTATAAAATAAAACATATTGTAGGTTAATGAGTGGTCTAGAGAGGATTCATCACGTTATGTGATATAGAGGGACATATCCCATTTATTTCCAACCTATGTTAACTTAAAAATCCTTGGCAAAAGCAATACTAATTATGAAGTTAACATTTAAGGGCTATAGGACTTATATAGAAAAGGCTAAAAGTAAAAACAACACCATGCTCTTTCTTTATCTAGGATATCTAATGAAATGATCAAATTATACTGACATACTGTACAATAAAAGACTTGTCAAAATCGTATTAACTTTTTTTATGATGCATTATTGATACTACTAATGGTCTATAAATATTCTTAATCTACTTAATTTATATTTATTGCCAACACATTAAATGCTAAATAGGTAAGGTGATTTTATGGATTAAAATGGATTGGATTAAATTATAGAGATATTGATCTCTTAGGAACTTAATTAAATAGTTTAATTGTAGGTAAGGTGCCAATAAAAGCTTGCTTGACTAAAGATGAAGTTCCTTTATTATTGTTCCAATAAAATTTTGGGTGATTTCTCAAACCTAGATTAAAGTTATTTGGATAGCAATATTTTTCCTATTGTAATTTCCAACATATTGCATAGATTCAACATTGGTTGGACACCAATTACTATTATGTCTTTCCTAGCATAGATCATAAGTGCCAAATAGGCATTTGTGTACACCCAAAGTATCAAATTTCTTGGAAAACATAGCCACACATGCAGTTAAGGCATTGATTGCATCCATATCATGAACAACTACATCTGTCACTGGCAAAAATATCTCGGAATGTCATTAATAATTATTAGATGCCATGTCTTCAAGCAAGTCATAGACCATATCAATAGATTTTTGTATAAGGGCCCCACTTACTGCACTATTTTTTATAGTTTTGGAATAACCCATCAATCCACTATAGAAAGTTTTAACCTAAAGCCATTTAGGTAGAGAATGGTGTAGACATCTCCAAAGAAAATCCTTGTATCTTTCTTAAGCCTCATACAATAATTCAAAGTCATGTTACATAGAAGAGGTGACTATATTTCTCATCTTTTCTATCTAAGTCGAAGGAAAATATTTAGCTAGAAATTTCTAGGCTAAGTCATAAAAATAGTGATAAACCTAGTAGAAGAAAAACTTCACTAATTCTTTACCTATATCAAAAAGAAAAGGGGAAAAATCTTAGTTTAATGGTGTCATCAGAAACTCCACTGTGTTTGAAAGTGTATACAAATCTCTAGAAAATTCACTTTGTAAGCATCGAATCATTATTAGGTAGCTTGCCAAATTGTGCTAAAGTTTAGACAATCTAAATGATGGTTAGCTTTTATCTCAATGTTATTAACTTAGATGGAAGTGAACGAATGCAAATCCCAATAAAGTCTAGCCTTATACATGTACTTGATTTCTAAAATCAACAAAATAAAGAGAAAAAAGTAGCGAAAGATGTCAAAATAAAAACAATCAGACTTTTCTTCGGATCTTTAAAAAGATATTTACGTGTAGTAAATTTTAAACCTTTTAATAGAATTTAAACATCCATCTATTTTGAGATTAACTTGTTTTCAGATGTTGAAATCTAAAATAAGAAACCAATCAAAAAGATCTTTGAGGATGGAGACTATGACTTCCTGAAAAGATCTCCAAGATCATAAGTAGGACACATGTTCTGCCTCTAATGGTTATCCACATAGATGGTTGTTGAATCCTTCTTGAGGCCTATTGGTTCTCTAATACTAGCTAGAAGGCTTGTTAAGCCTCAAGCAAAAGGTAAAGATCTTTCTTTTATCAATTAAGAACCAAGAACCATTCAAGGTAGATGATTGCACAATACTGAAGAACATATTAGGCAGGTGGCACAATTTAAAGAGGTGGTAACAAGGGAGTTATCCTCTAAAAAAACTATTTTCTCAAACCAAAAGATATTATCTCACTAGATTCAATAATTTGCTACCTCAAGAAATTAGGCTAAAAGTCATTCATAATTCTTCTAAGCCACCATGTCTTTATATGCTAGCTTAACGCACCTTTTAGTTGGACTGAGCATGGAAAGATCTTGATCAACTTAAAACTCCTAAAACAAGTGAAACTTTTTCACCTTGTTTTAAATAATCCTGAAAGGATCTCCAAGATCATAAGTAGGACATATGTCCTGCCTCTAATGGTTATCCACATAGATGGTTATTGAATCCTTCTTAAGGCCTACTGGTTCTCTAATGCTAACTAAAGGCTTGTTAAGCCTCAAGCAAAAGGTAAAGATCTTTCTTTTATCAATTAAGAACCAAGAACCATTCAAGGTAGATGATTGCACAATACTGAAAAACATATTAGGCAGGTGGCACAATTTAAAGAGGTGGTAACAAGAAAGTTATCCTCTAAAAAAACTATTTTCTCAAACCAAAAGATATTATCTCACTAGATTCAATAATTTGCTACCCAAAAAAATTAGGCTAAAAGTCATTCATAATTATTCTAACGCAAAATGTCTTTATATGCTAGCTTAACACATCTTTTAGTTAGACTAAGTATGGAAAGATCTTGATCAACTTAAAACTCCTAAAACAAGTGAAACTTTTTCACCTTGTTTTAAGTAAATTAATTGATCAGCCGTTTCTCTATCACTATGGCTAAATTCTATACCTTATTGGGCTAGGATAACTTTAGCCAACACAAGGTTCAATGGTCTAAAGATCTTTGGCATAACAAATGGAAATTGGGCTTCATAAAGTCTCCATGAGTTTAATTCTATAATTTAAACTTCATATTTATCTTAAAAAATAATATTCATCTAATAAATATAATTATCTAATAGATAAATAAATTGGAAACTTTATTGGCTAGTATAAACTTCCTTATGGATTTTATCTTCATAAAATCCTTAATTTAGTTAAAACTATTTTAACTTAAGTTTAATCTTGTCAAAAATTAATTATCAAATAATTAAAATCATAAGAATATTTCAAGGAATAATTGACCAAAAAGTGAGAAAAATAAAGAAAAGCTTTGATTGACAATAAAACCCTAGTTAAAGTAAAATCCTATTTCAACTAGGACAAGTTTTATACACCATGACATGGTATGACCTAATTTAGACATGATCTTAATAAGACAATCTTATTTACCATGATTTAATAAGATACAAAATTTAGATTTCATAAATCTATTTTTATCTTAAAAATCTTAATTGAACTTATTCAATTAAGTCCTCTATTCAAATTATCATTTATATAGTTAAGTCATTCTCAACTAAATCATGGATCTAATCCAACAAATGAATCTTATTGTGTGTGACCCATTAGGTTCCCAACATGTTGGCAATGAACATAATTGATTTAATTATATCCATAGATTAAAAGCAAGATCTAGAAACCTATCATTACCACCCAAATGTTGAAAAGTGAATGTGACCTCATTGAAACATTTCAATAATCAACCTATTATTGTAGTATGGTCATTTACCTATATATCCCGAAATAAGCATGAGTATGGCTCAGTGTTTTCTTATGCTTCAATCCATGTTAGATCTTATAACTTATAGTTAATGTTCATGATTTACAAGGAACACTATGCTCTATCTAGAGACTTTAATATAATTAACTATTGTTAAGATCATTTAGGATATGTATCCAATTGTCACTATGATTGATGAATCATCTCTAGATCACTCATCCATCATTCATATGCTTCATGTAATACCCGAAACCATCCTACTGTAGGCATCCATCCTTGTAAACCTATTTATGATGATCTCTAAGTATGACACTCCCCATACGAAATGACCTCGTATCACAAGTCTAAGGACTATTACATATAACTAGTACATGTGAACATATTCCATAGATAAGTGACTAATACCAAATGGAGTTCTTATACGAGCTAGTTTTAGTGAACTTGCTTCCATAAAGAAGCACCTATATGCTATCTCCAGGTATCTCTATACTTCAACTTATGAGATCGGAGTTGCATGTATCAAATGCATAAGGCTTAAAATATAATAGTCATTTTCCATTGTCAATGCCCTGTCTTGACAATATGATTAATAAAAACATTTTTAGAAACATAGCTTTGATGCATTAGTATATCATGTCATAACCCATTACATTCTTTTGCAAAGCCATTATGATTCATGGTTTCATCTAATTAGTGCTTGATGATAATCAATTATGTTACTAACATGAAGGAAAACCTTTTGTTACTTTAACTAGTAACCTATATGCAGTTAATTGACTACATTCCTATGTCCCAATCTAATTGGTTCAAGGGCATACACCAACAGAAAAGCCTCCGAATACTTCTATAAATTCTTTACATAAGAGGGACACTAAACTCTCGCAAAGTATTTGTATCGTTATATTTAGCCATTGTATGGTTATTAAGTGAAGCTTGTAAATTTTTCCTTTTTAATCAATGAAAAGTTATTTCTGGGTCAGGATTGAAAGGAACAAGCTTCAAGTTTTTTCCCCTTACATGCAATGACCATGAAAATTTAAAAATAAAGAAAAATTTTAAATTAAGATTAAGATTGCTTGATATAAGTATTAACAGAAATAGTATGGCATTGTAGACACTCGATTTCGTTTGAGCCCTCTCTCTAACATTTTGGAGTGCCCAAGATTAGCATCGAATGGTTTTTTCAAGGGGGACTTGGCTCCCTATGGATCAAACATGCGCCATGTGAAGGGCAAATTTTTAATTTTCAAAAATTTGGCATATGTGTCGATACTGGGTATCGATACCAACAAGTATCCATACACAGGATTGTAACATTTTAAATTTAAATCCAATTACACTTTCTAGGACAATGCAGCATCGATATAAGATCCATACAATATTGATACTTAATGTGATTTCTGCATCGATATTTCGTTAAGTATCGATACCTTCACAAAAAGTTTTTGAGAAATTGTCAAAGAAAAGGTCTATACTAGTATTTATAGACGAAGTATCAAATTATAAGGTAAATTATAAATAAATTTTGAATTAAATTTTATTTTATTTTATTTTATTTATGCATGTAACATAAAAATTTTTATACACAATTTATATTTAATTTACTAATTAGTTTTACAAATTAAGTTCTTAAATTCCATCTTATTTTCTCAATCATTTTGTATGATTATATTTGTATATATATCATTATATATATTATTTAGATTCAAGTAAGCACATTAATTATCTTATTTTATTTTTATTTTAATTTATTTTCTTTTACTACCCATGGCATGTGTTTTAAATGCTTAATGACACCAAAGTATTGTTTTTGCCACGTAATGGATTAGGTGTCCAATGCATGTTTAAGAAAATGATTAAGTTAAAAACTAAGAAAGATGGCTTTGACTGAATAGGGAGGATTTTCATAGTTTTGATATTTTGGCTATCATCTTGCTATTCTTCAAGATACAAAAAGAAAGAAAAAAAACACTTGGTCATTTCGAAAGAAAAAACAAAAAAAAGGAAAAGGAAGTATTGAAAGTTTTCGAAGTCCTTAAGGTACTCTACAGCTAAAATATTAGATTTTCTTTGAGTTATCATTTCATCTTCTTTTCCTCTCATGATCGTAATTTAATTTAGGCCAAAGTTTGTGCTAATGGTGAAAACACCAACTATGAAAGCTAAACTTTAGAACAATGATCCTTTTTTTAAAAATTTTCTTTACTAAGTTTTAGTGTTAATTGTACAAAATTCAAAGTTTTGGACAAAAAGCCACTTTAACACATCTTTATTCCAAGTTTTTAGTTCATAAGTTTTATATTTCATGATATTGGATCTGTTGCATGCATCATTTTTATCCATTTCTGTATATTACGTAGAGCTTCCTCATCAACACCTGCTTTATAAATTTTCCTCTGTGATTTGTTGTAATAATTTTGTTCTTCCACTTCTACACAGAATTTTTGTTGTTGTTGCATTCATGTACTCCAGAATCAAGACCAACAACTTTGGCAGCCCCTTCAACTCCATGGATCGAAGCATGCTTGTAGCTTCTATTTTCAGTATATGTCATTTTCTCGGGGATACATCCAGAGCTATTACGAGAATAAGAACCCATGATATGAGAGTTATTCTGTAAGCTGAAAGTGGTAAAAGAAGAGTTTGATCTGCAATGCGGATTTTTCTCCAATAGGAAGATCTTTCATTAAATATGCCTAGGTTGATAGTTATTCCAAAGTCGAGTAGCCGAGCTATAATAAGCTTTTCCAATACCCTCTTTGCCTCCACGTAGGATTCAAAATAAAGAAAACCGAATTATTTTCCACTTTTGCTTTTATTTTTTTATTTTTTCTGGGAATAAACACATCTATAGCTCGATCATGATTTTGGAAGATACACTGAAGCCAGGATATCATTTACGAATAAAGAGAACATTTTTTTTTCCTTTTTTTTTTTTTTTTTCACTAATTGGCATGAGCTCGTTGTTTATGTGACTTATATATCTCCTACTTTCCCATGGTGGGTAAAGAAGGGAAAAACACTACTTGGGTATTTGGGCCGCTCATGGATTTTTTTTTTTTAATTGAAAAGTAGAAGAAAAGTATTTGCCACTAAATTAAACTTTCAAGATTATTGTGTGAAAGAAGATTTAAGTTTTTAGACAACCTATAGATCAAATCTTGTTCATGACATGAAGAGCTAATTTTAATGCAAGTATTTAATAATTTTTTTTTACATTCTCACTTTAATCTTCTAATATATCATTTGGCCCGTATACTATAATCCAATTTACAATTTGGTATTTAAAAAAATTATAATTTGATATTTAAACTATATTTTTATTACACACATTAGTTCAAAGTTTAATGGATGACGTGGTATTTTTCTTGACGAATAGAATTATGATATGTGGCGTTGTTAGCAAGCCACGTTAGCAATTTTTTAAAAATTTAAATTTTAAAAATGAATAAAAAATCAGTTTTTTTAAAAAATCAGTTTAAAAATGAATAAAAATTAAAGAATTTCTTAATTGTTGATGTGGTATTGCTAACAAGTTAATTTATCATGTCATAACCGTTAAGATTAATTTAGGTGTCAAATTATGAATTTTTTCTTTAGATACTAAATTATGAATTAGATTATAGTAACATTGCTATGTC
>JAQSVH010215941.1:0-14342 GCA_029448705.1 Adansonia digitata
TAACAATTTCAATATTATTTTTTGAGTTTTTGATGAATTCAAGTTTGGGTTTTTTTTTCAATTCGAATTTGATAATATATGTTCGAATTTTTTAATTTTGGATTTTTGCATTCAGATTTTAATTTTTCATCAAATAATTTTATATAAAGTATTTATATTTGAGACATATTTAGATATGCATATGAATATGGTCTTTCAAATATATAAAAAAATTTTAAAAAATTAAACACACCAATATTGAATATATACTCATATCCAATATCAACTTTCGAATCTAAATAATATAAATTCTAAACATATTTTAGCTCTTCATCTTACTGAAGGAATTGTTAGTAGATTCACTCTTCTCATCGCTACCTCAACTTTCCTCATCTTTAATTTTCTTTCTACTAGTTTAAGCTAATGGATTAGAACCAAAAAAAAAAACACACTTTATTATCCAAGTAAAATGTAATAGAAAATACATCAAATGCTGAGGAAATTTCCCCTAGATTTAAAAAGAACAAACACTGCAAACAAACATTACCCTTTTTCTTTTTTATCAAGTAACTTAATTCTAAGGCAACAGACCTCTACAAAGGCTACAGTAGGGAATGTGAGCAGAGTCCATTCTCAGTACGTAGCACATAAACAGTAATATAATAACTAGGAAGGAATCAAACAGCGCCAATTTTAGTAGTACAAACTTCTTGAACTAGAGAATCATGAAATGAACTCAAGGGCTAGAGGGAGCGGGAGGTGGAGACAAGAAAGGGATCGAGGGAATTGTAGTTGGGATTGTAGGGATCGAAGGCATGCTGGGCAATGGTGGTAGAGTCACCTTTGGGGCTGTAGGCAAGTTGGGGAAGCTGGGAAGTGGAGGAAGTGAAGTGCCAGGGTTAGGCAAAGATGGTTGAGTAGGAAGTGTGGGCTGTGGTAGATTTGGGAAAGAAGGCAATGGTGGCAAAGTTGGCAAACTTGGGAGTGGAGTCGACGGTGGCATTTGCTGGAGACGACGAGCTGCTAGGCTAACCTCGATGCCTGAAAATGACAATGCAATGAAGAAAGCTAAAATGAAAATGTTGGAAGAGGCCATTTTTGCAACAAGCAAGGGTTGGAGGAACAAACAAATGGCAGAGATCAGCTTACGATTTAATGGATCAAATCAATCACTTGAGTTCAGGTTTTTGAATGGGGAAAATAGGGGCAAGTCTTTGGGTATTTATAGCCAGATAAATATGTGGACAGTGGACCGTTCAATTGAAAAAAATCATGGAGGAAGTATTATTATTTTCATTTGTATTCTCTTAGTTAGCTTACCTTCTTCTCATCTACATTGGTTGGTTTGGGCTAAATGAGTTTAATTCAATGGAATTAGGATATCAAACCCCTAGATGATCTCATTGGTCGGTAATCTAATTTTTGCCTAACTAAGCCACCTCAGAAGTTATGAGGTCGCAGGGTTCCTCACCCAATTTTGCCAATTATCTTGCAGCATAATTAATTGCATTGGAATGTGATGAAAAAACTTGTGGGGTCAGTTAACCCAAAAAAATCATTTGAATTATTAAAAGATTAATAAAAAAAAATTAAATAAAATTTGCCAAAACTGGATTTTTAGATTTATTTTATTATTTTTATATTAAAAATTTTCTATAACTAATTATATTTAAAATTTTTTAATCTTTTAATTATCTTAATTTTTTGTTAAAAATCATAATCAAATTTACATTTTTATTAAATATTTATTATATTTAATATATATTTCATATTCAAATCATATATTTAATATTAAAATTTTTATTAATGAAATTGACCAATCAAATTGATTAAAGTAGAAACCTAAGTCTCCTTCGATTCAAGTTCGGATCCGATTTTTTAGCCATTGATGTTAAAAAAATGCATCATAATTAAACAAAGCACTGCTTCTCGCCAATGCATCTACAATTATTTTGCAATTTTTTTTTTAAATGTTCATAACATCATATGTTTTAGGTTAGGGCTTGCAACAAATATAATCTCATGAATTGTCTATATATTTGAAGATTCAAATCATTGAAATTATTTTACAATTTTCTTTATTAATTTTTTAATACATCACACTGTAACACTCTATCAATACTTTTGACATGCCACATACTATTGGTACTGGAAGAGAGAAAACAAAATTACAACAGTTTATGTGAAAGAAGTGCATTTTACATGCTGTTAAATACTTGTGCCAAAGTGCTAGTTTCTGACAGATTGTTGATCACTTTTGGAATTCTCCAATAACAAGTAATCCAATTCAAGTGCTGCATCTTAAGTTGGAATGGGTTAAGCCTCTACCTGGGCAATTTAATTTCTCTAAGTTTGGGGCTATCTCAGAGAGTCTCAAAACTCAGAGGAAAGAATTGGAGGAAGTGCAATTATCTTTGCTCAATAACCCAACAGATTCTGATTTGGTTGCCATCCATGCTACTGTTGCTTTTGAATACCGGGAGCTTATTGAGGATGAAGAGAGCTTTCTAAGGCAAAAATCAAGGATTCAATGGCTGCAAGAATGTGACAATAACTCAAGTTTCTTTCATAGGGCAGTGAAGTTTATCAAAATAAAAGCACGATTAAGGTCCTCTATGACGCTAATGGGGACAGATTGGAGTCATATTCACAGATATCTTCTGAAGCTGTCTCGTTTTTTCAAAAACTTGCTGGGTACAGCAGATAGCAATATTGTTGAACGTCCCAAGGATTGCTCGCAGAACTTATCCAAGTCACTGCTGATGCTGATACTCGGGCAGCCATGGCCAAGCCAGTTACTGATGAGGAAATAAAGAACTCCATGTTCAGCCTTAAAAGCAATAAAAGCACCGGAACAAATGGCTTCATTGCTCACTTCTTCAAGATTGCTTGTTTTATTGTTGGGAAAGATATGCTTGAAGCAGCTCATTTCTTCTTCAAAACAGGAACATTGCAGTGGACTTTTAACTCAACAATCATTGCTCTCATTCCGAAATTCCCCAATCCGAGTGCAATGGAAGACTTCAGGCCCATTTCTTGTTGCGCAATATTTTACAAGTGTCTTACAAAGATTCTTGCCAATCAACTCAAGCTCTGCCTTCCTTGTATCGTTAGGAAGAATCAGAGTGCTTTCATTTCTGGGAGGTGCAAAACTGACAATGTAATACTCACTCAGGAAATGGTCAGAGGGTTTCGAAGGTCCACTCTTCTCCTGGATGTTCAATAAAAGTAGATTTACAGAAAGCCTTTGATCTCTTAATTGGGATTTCATCTTGGCAGTACTATTCAGTGGGTGAGAAGCTGCTTAACTGCTCCTATGTTTTCGGTCTCTGTTAATAGAAGTCTCGAGAGATACTTCAGTGGAGAAAAGGGGGTTAGACAGGGAGACCCCTTGTCACCCTATCTTTTTGTGCTAGCAATGAACATTCTCTCCAAATTGCTGGGGTCTTTTCTTTTCACCCTAAATGCAAGAGGATTAATCTAACGCATCTTTGCTTTGCAGACGATCTTTTCATTTTTGCTAAGGGAGATCCTAGCTCAGTAGAAGGCATTTAAATTGTGCTTAAACAATTCCAACTCTATTCTGGACTGCAGCTTAATAGTTCCAAAAGTGAAATTTATTCCAGTGGCATTAGCATAGATAAGTTGAAAACTACTCAGGATTTGACAGGTTTCAAAACAGGATCACTGCCTGTACGTTATTTGGGGTTTCCTCTCATCACTCGGAGGTTGACAACGAAGGACTGCGAACCTCTGATTGAGAAGCTGTTTGCGAGAATTCATAATTGGGCTGTCAAACATCTTTCACAGGCTGGGAGGATTCAGCTGGTTCAATTAGTTTTGTTTAATGTCCAAGAATTCAGCTGCAGACATTTCAGCCTTTCCAAGCAATGTGTTAAAATGATGTTGCAGCTTTGTTCTAGTTTTCTATGGGCAGGAAAAGAGGACCAGGGCGGGAAAGCTAAATTTTGTTGGCAATAGATTGCCAAATTCAGAGGGTGGACTAGGCATCAAAGGTCCTTTCACGTGGAACCAAGCATGCATTCTTAGGAATCTATGGTCAGTATTAATAAATGTTGGCTCACTTTGGATTGCTTGGCTGCAAGCTTATGTTCTTAAGGGTACAGATGTTTGGCACATCCCTATACCGAACAATAGCAATTGGAATTGGAGGAAAATCCTGCAACGTAGAACGGTGGCTGCCAGGGTTGTTAAGATGGTCAGCTAAACTGGCCTTTCCCTAGTAACAGATCTTCAATTGCAGCAGTATGGAGCTTACTCAGGCCAAGGGCTGATAAGGTGACATGGAATAATTTGATTTGGTGCAAGTTTAATATTCCAAATCATTCTTTAATAGCTTGGCTGGCAGTTCTCAATAGACTGCTAACCAATGAGAGGCTTGTTTGGTGTATGCAAATGGAAGATGTATGTTTGCTTTGTAGAGAAGAAAGAGAATCGAGGGACCATCTCTTTTTCTCTTGCAGTTATTCACAATGGTTATGGCAGTAAGTTATGGAGCTGTGCCAACTTCATAGACGAGTTTACAGTTGGGAACAGGTACTGCAATTGGTTACGAATAATTTCAGGGGCAAAGCTTTGATTTCAACTATTTTGCGCATTGCCTGGAATAGTTCTATTTACTTGATTTGGAGGAGAGGAATCATAGGCTACACAAACAACCTGACAATGGTAAAGAAAAGTAGCTGGAGCACTTAAACAAGTTGGTTTCAATGAGACTGCAAGGAATAAGTCGTGTACATTGGGATCCTGCAAATATGTTTCTCTGTAATTCTTGGGGACTCAATCCCAATATGTTTGCATGAGCAATTGTACTTTATAACAGCTCGCTGCTTTCTGAATAAATAGAATACACTACTTATCCAAAAAATAAAAATAAAAATTGTGCCGAATTCAGCAAAATTTGGTAAGGAATTGACTTATGTAATTTTTATATTAAATATAAAATTTCTTACCGAATTGGTATCACAAATTGAAATAAGTAATTCAATTATGAAATGTAAAAGAAAAAAAAAACCAATAATAATAAATGAAATTAAAGATATGTTAATATCATTCAAATTTTCACATTTAAAGAAAATTTACTCAATTTTTAAGATAATTTCATATTCTTTTAAAACATATATATAATTTTATATATTTAAAGCACTCGCATAACAAGGGGTCATATTCTAATTATTAGGAAAGTCTAAATGCATTTTTTTTTAGATATTGGAGTTGATTTATAATCATTGAAATTAATTGCCTTTTTATATTTGAAGAGTCAAAATTTGATTTAATCACGAAAACTAAGAATCGAGCATTCCGCTATGTAACTATCAGCGGAAATGATTTTTTTTTTTTTTGTGTCGATGCTATTTGATATGCAAATAAGCACTACCTTGAAGGCTTGAACATGTATTACAACTTACTCCTCTCCATGTCCAAAAAAGGAGCTATCATAATTTTATTTTACCCTTGTTATGGTATCTAAGTTTAGTCATTGCCCTAAAATATTGAATCAAAGTTTGAAATTGAAGGAAAAAATAAAATTAGAAATGTTATTATATGAATAATTACACAAAATTTAGTTGTAAAAAAGCTAATTACATGAATTTAATATGCATAGGATAACACAAAGATTAAATTGAAAAAAATACATATGTTTACAATTTATCTAATATGTAGCATTTCTCAAATGAAATCTCAAAAAATTAGATTTTGAAACATTTGAAAAAATATATATATTTTTGGATACATAAACTTTTGAATGTTTGCTAGCTTAAATTGGTGAAATTGGGGCAAATTCTTCTGTAGATTCTAAGAGGCCAACATTAACTTTTGCTTTTTCTCGTTTTTACGCACTTTAATTTGTTTAGGGCTTAAGAGATTGTAGAATTATAGCCTAGTAAGAAAGCGGAATTTCTCGTTATTAGATTTTTCTTTTAGATATTTATATTCGACATTAGTATATTAAAAATAATATATGAAAAAAGATTTATACATCGAATGTGTGTATATATATATATATATGTGTGTGTGTGTGTCCACATTCCACTTTTAACCTGAATTGAAGGAACGTAACTTGCCTTGCATGCAATAGTGCACCTTCTAGCTGTTGCAAGTTGCAACGCATGTCTTTGGTCATACTTTTGAAGGATTGCAAGGAGAAAATATTAAAAGAGGGCAAAGATCAATAAACTTATATATATATATATAATCATAAGGTGATTTAAGACCGATCATACAAAAGAGGAACAATCTCCCAAGATCTGTAAAGACAAGTATCTATGGTGGTAAAAGCGCGCAAACTCCACACTCTTTGTATCAGCGAGCACAAACTGAACAATTCAAGGGCTAGTTTTTGCAGGCGGTGGGGAGAAGAAAGGAATGGATGGAATGGTAGTTGGTATTGTGGGGATTGAAGGCAAGCTAGGGAGCGGTGGCAGGGTGACTTTGGGGGCAGTGGGGATGGTAGGCAGCGTTGGCAGGGTAGGAAGTGGAGGTAAACTGCCGGGCTTGGGTAGAGATGGTTGCGGCAATGTTGGGCTTGTTGGCTGCGGGAGATTCGGAATAGATGTCAATGGTGGCAAAGTTGCCCCGGGCAATGTCGGCGACATTGGTGGCAAAGGTGGCAGCTGGAGAAGACGACGAGCAGCCAGGCTAACTTTCATGCTTGAAAATGACAAAGCCACGAAGAATGCTAAAACAAAGCAATTGAAAGATGCCATTTTGAGAGATGTGAAACTAAGCAGATGAAAGGAAGTTTTTTTTCTTAATAGTTTTAAGTGAGGAACACATGGCCCGGTCTTGGGTTTATATAGCCTTGGAGCTGGGGCCATCGGCCGCTCGAGTTGGTGATATTTGATCACAAAGGATTGGAAAAAAAGAAAGCCCAGCCGTATTAAACGTTTTGTTAGCTCATCTTCTCATCGACATTGGATTTCAAAATTGGTAAAATGGAGTGGTGGTTGGCATAGAAGCTACCGGAGTACGGACGTCAGCCACTATATTACATAAATATGTCAAATGGTATACAACTCGACCAAAGCTTCAAGGTTATCAAAGTTTCGGCTAATTGGCGTGTTATCTAACGCAAGTAAGATTTAAATGGCTGATGTATTTTTTGACGTGCCATATTTATTATAGTTATAAATATAATAAATATTATAAATTTTGATTATAAAAATATCAATTATGAATATTAATAGTAAAAAATCAAACTCGTAAAATAATCATCATAAATTTTTATTGTTGTTACTATTTAAATCTTTATATAACGCTTGAAGGTTGTTTTTTATAAATAGATGTTGAAATTTAAATTTTAATCAATTAAATATCACCTTTAAAGAATAATTACATAAATCAACTCCGGACCTCTGCGCTGTTAGTTCTTAATGTACACCTCCAGATTGAATGTACCGTTTGGCATTGGGCTGCCTGCAAGGCAGAAGTAGTTCGGAAGTTGAAACTACAAAGCCAGTTCTGATTTTTCTTTTCTTCCTTTTGGGATGGGACTTCAAGGAGAAACGCAAGTCATAACCATGGAACTCTCATCCTCATTTCTCATTAGACCTTCATTTTAGTTGACGAGTGATGAACCTTTATAAGAAGATAAAAATTTCCATTGCTTTCTGATCTTTTTTTTCTGCAATAATTTTGGACATAAACCCAAAATCATTTAGTAGAGTAAGACACTTTTTATCATTTTAGGCGCATAGAAGAGTTGTCACTATCCGGCACTCTTTGAATCTAGATAACATTTATTTCCTGTTTCCTACCGATTTATTTCCTGTAACTGTTGGCCTTCCAAATTCCATCCTTGCTCAGTGCAAATAATTTTAGTTTACAATATTTGATCCTGCTTTAAACGAAGGCATCTTCTCGATTTGTAGCTAGCTACCCATATTTCTCCCCAATTTATCTTGTCTATATTTATCTTTTGATTCTTTTGTCTGCTAAACTTGTCAATAACTGCTCTTAACAATGGTTTTCTTCAATTTTTTTAGAAAAACTTGGAATTTTATATATCAAAAAGGAGTAACAAAAAAGAGTAGCCAGAAAAAGAAGGAACAAATTGGAATAAAACATATATCCAATATATAATCCCATAATAAGCAAATAATGGGAAACTCCCATTTACAAACAAATATATGTAGTGAAAAAAAAAACAACAATTCTCAAAATCACCAGACATAAACGGCTGAAAACCTCGAAGATCTTCACAGGGAAAGTAAACATAACACATTAAAGCAAATTCAGTATCCAGATCGTATCTGTCAAGAGACAGTTAAAAAAAAAAATTTTTTTCATGTACTAGAAGGAGCAGGTGGTGGAGAAAGGAATGGAATAAAGGGAATTGCATTTGGGATTGTGGGGATTGAGGGCAAGCTTGGTAGCGGGGGCAGAGTGGCCCTTGGTGCAGTAGGCAAGGTAGGAAGGCTAGGAAGTGGAGGTAGCGCCCCAGGCCTCGGCAGAGATGGTTGAGTGGTTGGCAATGCTGGTATTGTTGGCTGAGGCAGATTTGGAATTGATGGCAATGGTGGCAGTGTCGTTGTAGGCGAAGTTGGCAACGGAGGCAATTGAAGAAGGTGACGGGCTGCCAGGCCAGCATCAATGCTTGCAAATGACAAAGCCAGAAAGAAAGTCAAGAAGTAATTGAAACAAGCCATTTTCTGATTATTCTTTATGAGAATTAAAACAAGAAGAGAAATTTCCTTTAAGTTGGAGTGATTAAAACCAGGCCTGGTATATAACTTCAATGCACAAGGCTTGGCCTGTAAGGTTGGTAAGTTTGGGTTCAGTTTGTCATATATGGTTGGGGAAAATGTGAAAACCCCATTTTCCGTATCTTGTTAGCTTAACTCCTAAACCCCATCTTCTGCTGAGATATTGTCAAATGCAGTTGGTATAAGCAGATACTAAAGTCCCCAAAGTGATCTCACACGCATATCAATTATGGACCGAGTCAAATGCTTCTCTGAGTTAAAGTTTTACAGTGAGTTTTGATTGTTTGGTTGGTTTTGCTGATATCCGGTACTTCTTCAGGAAGCCATTAAAGTTATACCAGACAACAACAGCAATTTAGATTAGTCAAACAGAACTGCATTACAAATGCATGTTTAGTTGTTAAGATGAACCAGTGCCCTTTGAGATTCCACTTTCTTTAAAGATGATCTGGTTCTAGGATCTTTTAGTTGAGTTTTGAAGTTGTGGAGAACCTATATTTAATTTCGTAATAGCCGACAGTAACTTTCCTTGAATAGTGATGGCCACCAACTTCGCTTTCTTGAATTTAACCAATTTACCACTAAATGACTATGGATAAGGCAGTTTATGTTTTTAAAGAAAGTAATACTATCAATAACCCACTGCAATAAGGGAAATCATTTTCGGGGGAAAAAAATTGATTAGTTTCTCTTCTTCTGGGTTAAAAGGCCATCGACAACAATAGAGGTATCGGATCATGGTTCGAAAATTTTTTTTAACTCAAGCTATGCTAGGTTTAAGCTTATCCCAAAATCTATTTCATTATTTAAAATAATATTAAAAATTTATTTTTAAATTAATATTTATAATTAAATTTAAATAATAATAATTTTTTATTATTGAAATAATAATTTTAGTTGAACTAAATTAAATGACAAAAACTATTATCCAAGACTCATAGATCTAAACAACAAAATAGTAAGTGAATAATTATTATAAAATATTAATTGTCAATATTCAAATTCGAAAACTTTGATATAATATTAAAATAAAAAGACGTTCGAAGAATTTGTACTTCTAAGTGTATACAAGAAGTACAAAGTTAGCAGTATTTATGTAAGAAAATGTTCCTAATTTTAGCTTATTACTTTATGAACAAAATCCCTGACTAAACTAGAGGAAACTGATCAAAAGCTAATAATGTCGGAGAATAGTATAGTGGGCAATTGTTAGTATTAAATCTGATTTGTTATAATGTCTAATTTCGTAGATAATAATTTATATTTTAACTTCTAGAAAGATAGATAATCTTATATAATTTCAATGCATCAACATTAGTATTGTTTAGGTTAGGCTGTAGCTCAAAAAAATTAAAATTAAAATTTAAACTTGAATTTGATCTGATATAATTATTTGAATTTATTATTTAAATATATTAAAATATTACAAAATTATATTGTATTAATATTTAAATATTTTTTATAATTAAACTTAAATAAAAATTTATTTTATTCTATAAACAGTGATTCGGATCAAGTTTAGTTAAATAATGAAATATCATATTCAAATCCAATTTGAATCAAATAGAACGACTACTCGATCGTTGAACAAGTTGAGATAATTGAACCAGCTGTTATTATTGCATATTGCCTGTATATCTTGTAATTTTGTTGATCAAATTGCACTTCGGCCAGCAAAACCAAATGCCGGCTGATGGAGTAGTCTGAGATTTGGTTTTGCGATATAGGGATTCCAAAGACCGATGCAAATCGAATAAAGAGATGGTCATGGTCCTTAATCGATCTCGTTAATTTCTTTTACAGCTCTTTTAAGAATATTGCTAAGTCCCCTTTTTCCTAATTCTCACTAATTATCATGCAAAAAATGATTAATATATTTCTTTTAAGGACTTTAAAATTTTAAGATAATATAATATAATATTTTAGAATCATTACGAAGTTTATGTTTTTTTTTTTAGAGAATGTTTTCAAATTGTATACATAACAATCTTTCATCATCATCGATGAATAAGAAATATCAATTGAATCGATTAAATCAAGATTTGATAATTCGTATCATCGAATGAGTATATAAAAGTTATATATTAATCTAACTTGTCAAATTTAGTTCGATATTAAAAAAAAAATTAAATTGAAATAATAAAAAATTTATTTTTTATATTTTTTTAAAAAAAAATATATTTATAATAATGAGATTTAAACTCTTAATTTTTATATTAAAAATCACATTATTAAAACAAATTTATAATTTTTTTAATTATCAACTATATTTAATAACATGTGCTCTCCCTTCCACTTATCACGAACTACGACTGTCTTTGATTAGTTATTCAAGCTGCCACATATCTTTTATTTCTGGTAAGCTCAGTTTTTTCATCATTATTATTGTCTTTCGATTCCTTTAGAAATTGAAGGAAATATCAAAATTGAAAAAAAAAAAAAAAAAAAAAAAGGGAAGAGGGAAGAGGGAAGGCCCAGAGGCAAAGAAAGGGGTGTAATTTAAGAAATACATATCAATGATCAATTAAGGTGAAACTGCATGGTATAAAATGGAAGGACGCTCATCATCATGCATATGTGTGTGTGTGTGTGTATATATATATATATATGTATGCATAACATACTTTTCTCACTCGAATATATTTCTAGTCATTACATTACATATTGAAACTGATAATGATATTACATGCATATAAATT
Source organism: Adansonia digitata (assembly GCA_029448705.1). Classification (NCBI taxonomy): domain Eukaryota; kingdom Viridiplantae; phylum Streptophyta; class Magnoliopsida; order Malvales; family Malvaceae; genus Adansonia; species Adansonia digitata. The sequence continues at coordinate 11,405 of JAQSVH010215941.1, forward strand.
GTAAACACCCATGACGACTGACATTCACGAAACATCAAGCTACTACGTCAATCCATGTCACATCACGTATCTATCGAGCATCATGCTCCATGAGAAGGTTTAATTATTATATATTAATTATAGTTGCATAAAATCGAGAGAGACTAAAGACGCATGGAATCAAGGGCTAGTGGTTGCGTGATGTGGAGGGAAGGGGATAGGAAGGCCTTGGGGCAGACTTGGGATGGTGGGAAATGTAGGCTTAGGCAGTTCAGGAATATGTGGCAGCTCTTGCTTCGGTAGAGTTGGCAATTCAGGCTTCCGTAAAGTTGGGATCTCCGGCAACGGTGGCAGTTCGGGCTTGGGGAACTCTGGCAATTCAGGCTCAGGCAAAATATCCTCCTGCAGATTCCGTGCCTGTACTGCTAGGAACCTATGGGCTCCGAATGACAACAAAGCAACAACATTAACGTTGGTAGAGCAAAGGATGGGAAGTGGTGAAAAGCCATGACTTGAGAGGGACGTCGATCGTGAGAAAAAGCTTGGAGTTGGATATGCAAGAAGCAGTAATGTTTGCATGTACTTATATACAAGGGGTAAAGGGACGTGGTGCATTAGAAGATGATGAAAGGTTTTGATTGCTGGACGGTGTCCTATTGTTAGCTCAATTTCCTATCTGCATCGTGGTTCTAGATAAGTTAATTAATACCAAAAAATTTTATATTATTATAACGTAAAACTTAATTTAATTAATTCGTATAAGTTACAATCATCTTTAAAAAATGATATTCAAATAGATTTATATTTCAAACTCAGCATCTATTATAATTTTTTATTATTCTCAAATTATAAGTTACAATCATTTTAAAAATTCGTATTCTATTATAAGTTTTTTTAATCAAGAAACTATACATTTTCAAGAGCCAGTTAGCTTTTTGCACATATGGCTCTGTTAGGTAATCAAAATTTGGCTTGTTGAAAAACAGAAAAAAGAATCATGGAAAATATATTTAGTGGTGTGAATGACACTTGGAAAAGTATTGTTATTGCTAAAGTCATCTAATAAAAAATATACACATCTTCAAAATTTTTTATCACTGTTAGTAACACTGCAAAAGTTTCAACATTAAAAACGGAATATTGGATATTATATAAATTGCTTAGTTTATATTTTTTATGATACCAAAATCATATTGTTGTTGTTCGAACAGCCGGCCGATGTTACTATCATGGACCTGGAACTTTAGCTCAGCGAAACCGGGTGGCGAACTCTATGATTTTAAATTAGAAGGTTGAACATAAATTACAAATAAATGACCAAAGGGGAAACATTCCTAATATATGTAACACATTCTTATCCTAGTTGTTGAAGGGGGAAGAAAAAATGGCCATCTACAACCCGCAAAAAAAAAAAAAAATGGCAATTACTTTCATTTTCTACTTGTTCCAACTTTTGGCTTGCCCTTAACTTCAGATTCCTGTTTTCCAAAAGACATTACGAGTTGCATTCATGAGTAAATATTTCTTATCATGGCATTTCGAACAAAAGCTTAAATGAATATGGTAAATGCTCGAGTTTCGAAATCGTGCATGTTAATGTACCTGTGGCAAGTGCGGGAAAATGTTGGTCTTTGCTGTTGATGGGTTGTGATTTTCAGCACCCTTACTCCCATCATAACAAACCTATAGCAAATTCAATGTGAGAACCAAAGTACGAATGTCTTTTTCAGCTCAAAGATAAAGTCAGCATTCTTGCAAAAAGGACATACCCAGTATGCGAATACTGAACCGTCATTCCTGAAAGTACTGCCAGGTATATGTTCACTGCATCTAGACACTGCCTGAAAATCAGCAAAAGGCAGCATTATATAATTAAACCAGAAAACAGCACAGCTGATCATGCCGCTGGCGCTAGATTTATCAAGTTCGCACCGCTATCAATTTGCTCTTGCTGTAAACTACTTGTCTTAAAATAAAGAAATGGAATCCGTGATGAGCAAAAGACTGACTGAAGAAAGACCATCCTAAAGACCAGCCTTGCTTAGCCGATTGACAACAGTGAATAAATATTGAAAGGGAAAAACAATTGTCAGGATTGGAACTCAAAAGTTCTGGTATCGTATTAAAATACGAAAATGTTCGAAGAATTTGTATTTCTAAGTCTTTCTAAAGAGTACAACATCAGCAGTATTTATACAAGTAAATGTTCCTAATTTTAGCTCATTTACATTATGAACAAAATCTCTGATGACTAGAGTCAAGGAACTCATCTAAAAGCTAATATCAGGGAGAATCAGAGAGAGTGGAGCAATAGTTAATACCAAATCTGATTTTTTGTAATGTCTAATTTCATAGATTATGAATATCTTTTAACTTCTAAAAAGATAGATAATCTTTATATCATTTCAATTTTCAAAAGATCATTGAACCAGCTGTTATTCTTGCCTGTATATCTTGTAATTTTTGTTTTGTGAAAATTGCACCTTGGCCGGCAATACCGAATGCTGGCGGATGGAGTAGTACTAGATTTGGTTTTGCGATATAAGGATTCTAAAGACATATGCTAATTAGCAAATCGAACAAAGAGATGGTCAAGGTCTTAACCAATCTCGTTAAGCACTTTTACAGCTTTTTTAGCAACATTGCTAATCCCCTTTTCTTAATTCTCACTGATTATCATGCCAAAATGATTAATCTATTTTTTAAAGGGTATTTTAAAAAGTTTTAAGATAATATAAGTTTTTTAAAATCGTTACAAAGTTTGTGTGTTTTCTTAAGGATGTTTTTAAGAAGCGTACATAACAATCCCTTCTTATTGAATAGAAAATCAAATTAGATTAATCGATTAAATTAAAAATCAGTGACCCATCTAAACTAATAAATATATAAAAATTGTATCTTAATCAAACTAGTCAAAATTTGGTTCAACTTTGTAAAAAAGCAAATTGAACCATTAAAA
>JAQSVH010215963.1:0-14336 GCA_029448705.1 Adansonia digitata
AGTAAAAGCCTTTCATTTTCAACATTAAATTACCCATTAACTGTATTTAGGACGCTTTAGTGATATTTCTAACATTTTTGTCCATTTTGGGGTCAAGGTACATTTTTGAATAGTTTAGGGTCCTTTTTGTAACTTTTGTATTTTAGGTCGTATTTGCCATCTAAGTTACCCATTTAGTATATGATTGCCATTTCATTTTATTATCGAGTCTTTTAGAGCTACCGGGATACTTTCATGTCGAAAATATACTTTGGGGGCATTTTAATAATATTACCTTAGAATCGAGTACTTCAGGGTAATCGAGATACTTTTATGTCAAAAATGTTCTTTAAGGCTAGGCTGGTCATTTCATGATATTATCAAGTCCTTTAGGGTATAAGGATATTTTCGTGTTGAAGGTATACCTTAGTGTCATCTTAATGACATTGTCTTAGTATCGAGTCCTTTAAAGTCACTGGGATAATTTCATGTCAAAAGTGCACTTGAAGGTGTTAGCTACATTAGCTTTGAATTAATCTCAGTTTTGATATAACTAAAACTTAAGCTTAGTTAGCTTGTTTTTAAATATTTTCAAGTTAGTATTTTTCCATGAATTGTTTTGAAACTCACTTTGAAAAATGCTAAAATCGTTTTTACCATTTAACTTAAAAATATGTTCTAAATGCATACCATAGTATAAAATATCTTTGGGATAAGTTTTATAATGTTTTAAGTCATAAAAATCCCTTAAAGTTGATTTTCATGTAAATATATCCATACAAACTTAAAATGTCTAGATATATCTTAAATTATATTGATACACATGAAATTTTATTGATACATGGCTTTTCCCATAGTCATATTTTTGTACGGATACAGGTAATGTATCGATACACACCCAAATGTACAATCTCGCAAGAATGAATTGGAATCACTCAAATGAAGCCTCCAATGGCTACATTATTCCACCAAACATTCCCAACGACCATATTCATGATCAAGGTTAAATAAGTTTTTCCAATGCCTCCAACAAGAGCATGAGCCAAGAGATTAAGCTTAGAGTCATATTTTTCATCTCTTTCATATTTTTAAGTAGGTCTTTATGTATAAGATTAATTTTTTGTATCCATTATTGTATTCCTTGTAATTCTATTTTTAGAATTATCAACCATTGTGTCTAAACTCTTGTAAATACCTAGCCTTTAAAGGTTTTATTTGTTTACACCTAAATCCTATTAACTATTTAGCAATTGAAAAGTAGAGAGGTTCTATTTTAGCCACATAAGATAGAGGGTAGAGGTTGCAATAAGGATAGGGAGTGTAAAGGTTATACCTTCTCCTTGAGAGGTAGACTATTCAAGTTAGTGAATTAGGGAAAGCCAAGGCATGTAAGGTCGAGGTAGGGGATGTAGGCAATTGAGGCCAAACTCTCTAACTACTTGAGTTTGCTTATCTTTCCTTAGCTCTTTAATTGTCTTCCTATTATTCACTAATCTGCATTATAAAAAACAATGTTTAGATTTCTTAATTTTATTACAATTTTAATTTGTGAAAAGTTTATGAGAAATCAATTTCACGTCTTTTTGATTTTTTTCACCACTAAAAGGTCTGACATAGGGATTAGTAAATTATTTCATAACATTATCAAGTTCTTTAGGGTTATCAGGATACTTTTATGTCGAAGGTATACTTCAGTGGGAATTTTAGCAATTTTATCTTAAAACTGAGTTTATTAGAGTTACCTAGATATTTTTATGTTAAAGGTATAGTTAAGGGGATATTTTGGTCACTTTGTTCAAATCTGAGACTTTTAAATCTAGTTTCATACTTTCTATTAAAACTGGCTCTTAGGACAAGTTTTTATTATTTTTGAAAAAATCAGAATTTTTTGAAAATCAAGGCAATATCTGAGTTAAAGTAGCATGTGCAATGTCTCTTAGCATATGGGCAGGGTTTTAATAACGAGTTACCTTTTCAAAACTAGTAAAATTGAGATTTTTTTTAAATTTCATGAAACAAAACTTCATATTTCTTCAACTTTATCTGGTAAGGTATGAATGACATTTTGATTTAAAGAATTTAAAACTTGATATTCTTAAATGGAATAATGAATTTAGCTTAACAAACTTTTGAAATTCAAGAATTATAATCAAATACTAGTACTGAAACTGAATAAAAATCAAGATTTAAATTAACATGTAATCAAAGGTATAAATTTTTAGGCTTCATGAGAGGGATTGATCCTTATTCATGGTTGTAACTAACTCCCAAACCCCTCTACATGAACCCTAGTTAATATAGCCCTTGGAGTTCATTTTTAAGGGTTTCGTAACTATCAAAAGACGGACTTTAGTAGGTTGCCAATCTTACTTTGCCAAAAAAGATCAGTGACAACTCTAAGACGAATAGTCATTTTGTAACAACTATTTAGGATTAAGTTGAATGAGAGATTTATCTTGACTACTCGGTCCTCAAGCATGAAAAATAATAAATAACAGGAAATGAGTATCAACCACCTTTAAGTCTTGTGGATTAGGATTCACGTTCTAGCCATGTTGCGATAATCATAACCTCTTATTAATGCTAGTAATAACATTGAATAACAACTAATCAATGACAGTAGTCCTTAGTTCAACCACTAAAGATGTATCATAAGACTTGCTACAAATCAAGCTCGTAAAAACAAGTTGGAAAGTGTTTTGAAATGCTTTTTTTCATTGCTCAAACCCAATATGTATTTGATCATTTAGTAAGTCATTTTCTCTAAAAATTCCATAAAAAATCATGATGAAAACATAGGCCTTAATCAAATCATGGATTAAGCAAGTAAGGACCTATTGCTTGGAGGTTGTTTCAATAAAGACATTTTCTAGCATTAACACCTAAACATTTTCATGAACACAATAATTTAAACTAACAAATCATCAACAAAATACAAGGAAATACAAGATCTAGCATATAATCATCATGATCGAATGAAATCTAATATCATTCACCGCAAATCAAGATCAATGTGTGAAACCTAGCAAGATCATGAGCTAAAATCAAGATCTATAGAAAAATGAGCTTAGTTGAACCTAGACCTAGCATTTTGATCATCATATTTCATCATGATTCATCAAATTTTAGCTCACATCATATTTTTCTTGACAGTGATATAACATGAACACAAGAGATTTCAATGAACATGCCAAGCTGAATATGATTTTACATGGATCCAAACTAGTCGAACATGTTATCATGATTTTAAATAATATTTAAACTTAGATTAAAGAGATTCAAGATCTAATCATGCAAGATAATACAAATATGCATGGAAAACCTAGATCTAACGTGCTTATATCATGATATCACAAAAAACCTAATGGCCAAATTTAGATCTCTAATTGTGTAAGCTCGTTCAGATGCCTCTAAGCTTAAAATGATCAACTTGAAGTTCAAATCATGCTTAGAATCAAAATAATAAATGATTAATGAGAAAGTTATACTTTTGAGCTTTCTTTCCTTAGCTTTCCTTAGATTTCTCTTAAAAAAATGTAAGAATTTTGAGAAAAAATCTAATGATTAAGTTTATTTAATGTAGTGCAGTAGTGTGTGAATATGATGCTTATCATTTGGTATTTATAAAAAATGGTGGTCACCTAATCATTAATCACCTTTGGGTAACCTTGGAGATATTCATTAACTTTCTCGCCGCCTTTAGCCACCACATAAGAAAAAACTTGCTTGCCCTTACATGATAAAAGAAATTGCAAACAAACCATAACACATGTTAGAATACAATTGGCCATGTGATGAACTTCATGCAATTTTGTACAATTTCAATTTTCATCCAATTGAACTTGATTTGATCATTTATAAATGCAATTGGAAATTATTTCTTGTTATAAAAATATCCTAAATAACTTTTTTCCTAAGAAATGGAATTTTTTATCTTAGACCTTTTGCAGTAAGCTCTTAAAAATTCAATTTCTAAGGTCTCCTCATGCCGATCTTGATTGCCTTCTCTTGACCTACTTTTCATGCCTAATTTTGAATTAGTGCAATCAATTGCAACATTTGAGTTTTCAAACACCGAAAATTTGAAAGTCAAAATTTTTGTTATTAGTTAACTTTTGACTATCACTTTGCTCATTGTAGAGTTTTAATTTTTTGTTGACTTTTTGATTTGACTTTTAAATCAAGCCTCTTTTTACTCTATTTAGTGTTCTATTTTTTTTCAAGAGGAGTAAACTAGACAACATTCATCATACTTTCACTTTTTGAGGCCTCGGTCTTAATCTTTTAAATCTAGCTTCTTTCCCTTAGATTAATCCACTAACCCTAAGTGCTTTTTCTTATCAAATTAACCTCATAGTATTATTGCATATTAATCCTTAATGCTCTATTTTAGAAGATCAGGACTAAGAAAATACTAACAAATTTATGAAACTTGAAAAAAGTCAATTAAGGGGTCCAAACAAAATTAAGTGTCTACGTCATTCTTTAAATAGAAACATTAAAGGTAAAAGCAAAATCCAATCTAAGAAATTTTCAAAAATTGACCATTGATTTCGTTAAAGTCACTTTCAAACTTTTGGAGTTTGGTTTCACCCAAGTCATTGTCATTGGGTTTTTCACTCTTAGACATTGGTTTCGTTTAGTAATTGTCTAACATTTTAACCTTATTCCAGCTTTAATTCTATCCAAATTTACTTTCAAGTGCTGGTTTGGTCCAAGCCACTTATGTTGTGGAAGTCATCTTAAGATAAACCATGACTTTGCCTAGGTTATTTTTCTATTCTTGGTTCTGTTCAAGCTATCTTTCAACTATTGTTTTTGCCTAGGTCATGTTTCAACTACTTGTTTCAATCATGTCATCTTTTGACTATTGGTTCTGCCTAGGTCATTTACGACTACTAATTTTAGATCATTTTTCAAACTCTAGTTTCACCTAAGCCATTTTCTAACTATTGGTTTTACTTTGGTCATTTCTTTAACACTCATTTTCATTTAGGTCATTTTTTAACTACTGGCTTCAAGTAAGACATTTTCCAACACTGGTTTCACCTAGAATGTCTAACAATGACTAGTTTCAATAAGATCTGTTCATACTAATAGTTTCATTCAAGTCATATTCTAACTACTAGTTTTGACTAGGTCACCTTTAAAACTCTTGTTTTTCCAATTACTTTTTCAATTTCTAATTTCATCTAAGTCACTTTACTAATTTTGGTTTCACCTAAGTTCACTTTTCAAATGTTGATTTCACAAAGAGTATATTTAAATTTCCAGTTTCATTTAGATTATTAAATAGTGTTTAAAATCATTTTTAACTTTTAAAATTTTCAAAAAAAGCCACTCTTAGCCCCTTCTCAATGGTGAACATAAAACCTTCATAAAAAATCGACCTTTATGATCAGACAAAATTTTTTTTATTATTTTCACCCTATTCTTAATTCTTAGCAAAATGTGCAAAGAAGGGCAATGTAACAACCTAATTTTGTATGGACAAGCCAAGTCCCAAATTAAGTCAATTGGTTTACATGAGATTTTTAACTTTTGATTTTGACTTATTCATTTTTATCATTCCAATTTCTTTGATCTGATTTCACAATCATGTCCAATTTATTTAAAGTTAAAACCAAGTTTAGATTCATTGATCCATATTTTTATATCATGTTTTAAGATTGGATTTGTATAAGGCCCTAATTGGATCTTTGATTTTTGTTAGGAATTATAATGGGCTTAATTAGGTTGGGCTTACTAGCTTACCTCTATTAGATCAATTTTGGGCCATTTCTTTGGAATAAGCCTGCTAAGCTTGCCTATCACACTAGGCTTGGCCCATTCCCCTATAAGCATGTCACCCTTAGCTTTTGCCCAATAGGCAGTACCTTAAGCCTTGCACCATGCCCATGCTACCGCTTTCTTGCCATTGCCTAGCCCTAACTACTATCTCCTATACCAACTTGCCTAACAGCCACCCATAGTCCTTAGCATTTACTTGCCCAAACACCAAGGCTCAGCCTCTCACTTAAAGCCTTTTGGCAACAGCCTTAGGCAGCCACCATCCCTATCACCCTAGGTGGTTCTCTTTCTACAAACACACATATGACATGCTAATGCGAACCTTAGGCTAAAAACACAACCTATAACCTGATTGGATGGAATTAAACCCCTAGATTATCTAAAAAATCAAGCAAAGAGAACTTGACCCCAATAAAACTTGCTAATTAAAACCAATGTTACAAGAATCTTGATCACCATAAGTTACCTTGAGAAGATTAATTTGAGTTCTTGTTTAAAGAATAAAGAAAAAGTTCTCATAAAGTGAAAACTTTCAAGAATTTTTTATATCCAGCCTTTTACTTACATGAATGAGATAGCCTTATATAGACCTAAAATCTGTAAAATCCTAACTAAACAAAGACAATCCTAATCACAGTCCTAATAATAATCAATCAGGATAAAGTCTATTTCTTATCATAATCTGATGAGGAATTGTCTAAACAACTTCAATTCCTAAGCACAATCCTAATTTTAATCAATAAGGATAAAGTCTACTCCTTATCATAGTTTGATTAGGAATTATCTAAACAATTTAAAATTGAACAGTTAAATACTTATTAAAAAAAACAAAAATCTAAAATCCTAAACTAATATTTCTATTAAGCCTATGAATACATACAAATTAGGCTCTATTAAACTTAAACATGTGAAGTGGGCTCCAAGATTTATTCTTAAATATTTTTCTACCTCAACATATTGTAAAAAAGTGATCAATCTTAGCAATGCATCTTATTTATCTTGAACAGCCTCTTTTGCTTGTATTTCCATGATTAATCCTTGTAAAGCTTGCTTTATGCGTTTAGTCTTTACTTTAGTCATTGGACCTTTAATTCCTTGCAAAAGATCAAAAGAATGGTTGGAAATAAGTGTTTGTGCAAGTTTATCTCCATCATACCTTCCCTTATCGAAAGGATTCATCTTGGAATCACCTAGTTCATACAAAGATGAATCAACAACATTAAAGGTAGCACTCACATTACTATAGCTGTTTGGCAAATTTAGCTTATAGGTATTCTCATTGATTCTTGCAAACATTTGAAAAGGTCTATCTCCTCTAGGCTATAACTTAGGTTTCCTTTGAGCAGGAAATCTCTCCTTATGCAAATGAACACAAACTCAATCTCTAGGTTTGAAAATGAACTTAATATGCCCCTTATTAGCTTGCCTTACATATTGCTTATTTGCTTGTCTATGTTAGCTTAAACCTTCACATGCAAATCCTATCAAAATCTACCTTATGTTTATCGTCCAAATTAACACGTTCACTAGTAGGCAAAAATAAGATATCTAAAGGAGCTAAAGGATTAAAGCCATATACAACTTCAAAAGGAGAATACGAAGTAGTAGAATGAACAATCCTATTGTATGCAAACTTAATATGTGGCAAACATCTCTCTTATTTTTTTAAGTTCTTTTGAATGATAGCATGTAACAAAGTAGTAAGTGTCCTATTAACTACTTAAGTTTGTCCATCTGTTTGAGGATGTGCAATAGTAGAAAACAAGAGTTTAGTTCCTAACTTATTCCATAAAGTACACCAAAAATTACTTAAGAACTTAACATCCCTATCACTTACTATTGTTCTAGGCAATCCATGTAAATGTACTATTTCTCTAAAGAACAAATCAACAATATGTGTTGCATTATTGGTTTCAGAACATGAAATAAAATACACTATCTTACTAAACATATCAATAACAACAAATATGCTATCCTTACCACTTTGAGACCTAGGGAACCTTAATACAAAATCCATAGATATATCTATCCAAGATTGATTAGGCACAAGTAAAGGTGTATATAAACCATGTGGCATGACTTTAGATTTTGCTTGTTTACATGTTATACACTTATCACAAATAGATTGCACATCATGTTTCATGTTAGGCAAATAAAGTTGTTCATTCAATATATCTAAAGTCTTTTGCACACCAAAATGCTGTATCAGGTTGCTTTTATGAATCTTTCTAACTAGCATTTCAAGCAAAAAAACTTATAGGCATACACAATTTATCTTTCTTAAACAAGAATCCATCATGCCTATAATACTCACCATACACACACTTAGAACATGCATTCCATACTTAGCTAAAATCAACATCATTAATATACAAATCTTTAATAAACTTAATACCAAGTAATTTAGTTTGAAGATAGTAAGTATTGCATATGCATCAACTACAATGTTTTCCTTTCCACTCTTGTACTTAATCATATAAGGAAACATCTTAATAAACTCTAACCATTTAACATGCCTTTTACTAAGCTTACCATGTGATTTCGAATACTTCAAGCTATCATGATCATAATGGATTATGAATTCATTTGGCCATAAATAGTGGCACCATGTTTGTAGAGTTCTCACCAATGCATACAGCTCTTTATCATAAGTTGGATAGTTTAATGCTGCCTCACTAGGCTTTTCATTAAAATAAGCAATCTGTTTGGAATCCTGCATCAAAATAGCTCCTATTCCATTTCTAGATGCATCATATTCAGTCTAAAAAATTTTATCAAAATTAGGCAAACATAGCAAAGGTGCATTAGTCGACTTATCTTTCAAAGTATTGAAAGCTTTCTCATGCACTTGAACACAATATTCTTTTTAAAAAGTTCATTTATAGGTGCTACAATAGAACTAAAGTCTTTGATAGACCTTTTATAAAAACTTGCTAAATCATGAAAACTCCTTACCTTATTTGTATTCCTAAGTGTTGGCAAGTCCCTAATTGCCTTAACTTATCTCCATTTACATTTATTCCATGCAACATCACAACAAAAATTAAAAAAAAACAATGGATTCCATGCAAAACACATATTTCTTAAGATTAGTATACAATTTATGCTCCTTAAAGTATTAAAGACAGCATGCAAATATTTAACATAATCATCTTAATTTATTTAGTATATAAAAATATCATCAAAGTCAACCATAACAAATTTCCCAATGAAAGAATGCAGAACTTGATTCATTAATCTTATAAATTGCTAGGTGCATTAGTTAAACCAAACCACATCACTAACCACTTGTATAAACCATTTTTATGTTAAAAATAATTTTTCATTCATCACTTTCTTTCATGCAAATTTAATAATAGCCATCTTTAAATCAATTTCAAAAAACACATATGAAACCATGCAATTTATTAAGCAATCATCTAACCTAAGAATAGGATGTCTATACTTTACAATGATTTTATTGATGGCTCGGCAATCAACATATATATGCCATGTTCTATCTTTCTTTGGCACCAAAATGACAAGAACAAAACATGAGCTAAGACTCTGTCTTATGAATCCCTTTTTACACTAATTCATCTACTTGCCTTTGAATATCTTTCGTTTCCTCAGGATTAGCTTTATAGCCTGGTTTATTAGGGATTGATAAACCAAGAATGAAGTCTATTTGATGCTTAATACCTCTTAAAAGAGGTAATCCACATGGTTTTTTCTCAAAAAATAAATCTACAAATTTCTATAACAAAAAAACAAGCGCACTAGGCAAAGAAGGGTTAAAATTGTTAGTTGAGAAACAAACATCCTAGTACAAAAGTACAAGTAGTTGTTGCTTGCTAACATAGCACTTTAATCTCACTTTTTTTAGCAAAAGCACTAACTCTCTTATTTTTCTGTTTATGTTACTATCTACATTCTGAATTTTTTCCCTTATTGCACACTACTATGCTTTTTTTGCTCACTTGCATACACCCACTTTTTATATCACTCTTTTTTTTCTCATGCACTTATTTTTTTCATCTTGCACTCTTTAGCTATCTAATTTGGTCTTCATATGCTTTTAATGGTTTAAGAGGTGGTAATACAATAACTTAATCATTCATTACAAAACTATATCTATTCTTGTACCCATCATGAGTAACTTTCCTATTGAACTGCCACAGATGCCCTAAGAATAGATGACTAGCATACATTTGTGTGTACTTCACAAAGAACCTTATCTTTGTAGTTGCTAATAGAGAATGCAGCTAACACTTTGTCACCTTAACTTTTCCATAATCATTCAATGATTATAGCTTTTATGATCTTAGATACTTTAATGTAGGCAGATTTAACTTTTCAACCATCAAAGTACTAATAACATTAGTGCAACTACCACTATTAATAATCATGGTACATACCTTATCATGCTACATACCTTAACATTGTATCTAATCACCATCTTCCTTAGGTTGCATGTTAAGAGCATGCTTAGTAATGATTATATCTCCATGCATGGGTTCTTTAGTGTCAACATCACTATAATCCTCCATGGTGGTATTTCATCATCATTTCAACTTACGCTCTCTATGTCACTATTATCCATAACAATCATAGCCCTTTTATTGGGACATTGAGAAGTAAAATGCCCAAATCCTCGACACTTGAAACACTTAACATCATGTGATTTAGAAGATGATTTAGTGTTAGTTTTAACTTCAGAAACAACAACTGAATCCTTTGGCTTTGCATTTTCTTTAGGTCTTGAGATAGTTTTGTCGTACTTCCAATTTGACTTCCATGAAGAGCTAAAAGTTGAATCATATTTGGAAGTACCCTTAGACTTTAATTGCCTTTCCACCTTGATAGCTTTATTCAACAATTCCTCTATCTCTATATAATGATGCAATTCCACCACATCAGCTATCTTTTTATTTGAACCACTAATGAATCTAGCCACAGTTGCCTCATGGTCTTCCTCTATATTAGCTCTAATAAGGGCTATGTCCATTTCTTCTAGTAATCGTTTACATTCATGGATCCTTAAGCTAGCCCTTGCAACTTTCTATACAAGTCTCCATAATAATGGCTGGGTATGAACCCCTTTCTCATTACTACCTTCACTTTTTCCCGTGGCTGAATAGGTCTCTTACCATTCCTATGCCTATTAATCACAAATTGATCCCACCAAGTACTAGCATAATCCGTGAACTCAACTGCTGTAGTTCAACATTCTTTTCCTCGAAAAAATAATGATAATAAAAAACATGTTTTACCTTCCTCTCCCACTCCAAGTACAATTCAAGGTCATTTTTCCCTTGAAAAGTAGGGATTTTCATCTTAATACTACCTAAATTGCTATCATGTTTTGAAATGGTCTTTTTACTTTTCCTAGTACTACTTTTATCATAATAAGAATCATTTTTTCCTCTTTCCCAACCTTGTGATTTCTAGAGGATCTAAGATTGGATAGGGACTAAATTATCTAACCTTACACTTAAAAGCTTAAATTTGTTTAGGATAAACTTCACAAACAATTTGATATTGATTTCAGCATTGTCTCTCCCACTATTATTGTTTTAAACTTGTGAAAAATTTTGTTAGGAATAAAACATATTAATTTTCCTCACATACTCCCTTACATGCTTATACTTGAGATTTGATACTTAATCACTCATGCTTTACTTAATTTTGGCTTTTCTTGATAATATTATCACATCTCTTGCATTTTACTACTCAACTTCCTTTTATAATCCCTTTAAAAATAACTTTATCACTGATCTTACCAAATCAGCACGCAATAATAAAATTATTATAGCATTGATTAATAATATCATTAAGAAAGATCAAGGAAGTGAAATCAATAAAAAATATCAAGGGAAAGGAATTTAGCTAGAAACACTGAAGGAAAAGAAATCAACAAGGAAGAAATAAAAAAATTCTTTGTAAGATATGAATATAACTATCTTTCTAAGATGGTAAGGGGTTAGAACACTAGGACACCTTTTTTTGTTTTTTTTTTTTTTGACGACCAACACTAAATATATAGAAATACAATGAAATTATGGGATTACAAGATAGATTACACCTGACTTTGAAGAACCAATGCTCTAAAGGCAAATAATGCAAACCTTAGGCTAAAAAAACAACTTAAAACCTGACTGGATAAAATTAGAATCTTAGGATCATCTTAAAAATCAAGCAAAGAAAACTTAACCTTAATCAAACCTGCTCATTAGAACCAATATTATCGCTACAAGTTACCTTGATAAAGATCAATTTGAGTTTTTGTTTGAAGAGCAAAGAAGAAGTTCTCATGAAGTGAAGAAACCCCTAAGATTTTTTTTATATCCAACTTGCTCAATTACATGAATAAGATAGCCTTATTTAGGCCTAAAATCTGTAGAGTCCTAGCCAAATATGGACAATCCTAATCATAGTCCTAATAGTTTATCAATAAAGATAAAGTCGTTTCCTTCTTAAAATTTGATTAGGAATTATCTAAACCTAAAATCATAAACACAGTTTTAACAGTAATTAATAAGGATAAAGTCTATTCCTTATCATAATCTGATTAGAAATTATCTAAACAACTTAAAATTGAAAAGTTAAATGCTTATTAAAAAAATCAAAAATCTGAAATCCTAAACTAATATTTCTATTAAGCCTAGAATACATGTAAATTGGGCTCCATTCAACTGTAACATGTGAATTACACTCCATCTCAATTTTTCAACTTTTTTTAAGCCTCAATCAATCTTGGCATGCATTTTTTTCATCTTAAACAACTTTCTTTGCTTGCATTTTTATGATTATTTCTTGCAAAGCTTGCTTTATGCATTTAGTCTTTGTCTTAGTTATTGGACCTCTAATTCGTTATAAAGGATCATAAGAATGGTTGGAAATAGGTGTTTATGCAAGTTGATCTCCATCACATGCAAAGCCTTATGTCACACCACTTTTGCACCAAAACACTTGGATGAAAACTACCCTCATTAATCTTCAAGCAAATAACTAATCTTTAGATTCCTAAATATTTTGGGGATTAGCTCCCTTGGTTCTATAAAGAACCCTAAAAGTTGATTGCAAAAGAGGGTCCTTTTGGATTTAAGAAAACCATTAATCCAAAGCTTGCAAAGTCATCATAATACATACAATAAAAAAAATTGAAAACTAGTGAATCATAAGTAAAGGGTTTCGACCATTATAGGGTTTAGAAGTTTTTGGATCTTGTTTTAAAAATCACAATGGTGATGGAGGGGTAAGGACATAAAAACTATGGTTTGATTTTGAAGCCGATCTAATAGCTAGAACAAAAAGATAAAAATGCTTAGGTATAAATTTTAAGGTTTAGATTTATGGTGTTCATAAGAGAAACAAAGTTTAGATTCAAGTTTAAAAGGTTCAAAAGAGGTCATGGATGAATTTTAAGACTAATAGGCCACCAAAGATCAGTAATCGATAATGGTTGGGTAAAATAGTCTAAACTGGGTTTTTGAACCCAAACGAGCAAGTTATGCAGACTCACCAGTTAGCCTATGGGAGAAAAAAAAGAAAAAAACGAAAAGATAAAAAATGAAGAAGTTAAGATTAAAAATAGAAACAAAATTTCATGAAAATAATAAGTGGAAAGAAGAACAAAGTAATCGATTAGGAGTTCGATTCAACATACTACTTAAGACTTTAACTTCTCAATTTTTTGGGTAAAATTTATATCTTTCTATATTTTATGCACTATATTTATTTAATGATTATTTTAATATTTTGTTAGATATCTTAAAAATGAAATTCTAAATTTAAAACTAACAATAATAGTTATTTGTTAGAATATGCATTGCATTTTTAAAATTGTTAACATCATGTACATTCATGCAATAGTTAAAAGCAAATGTGAATTCTCAGTAACAGAATTTTACGAAATTCGCAGATAGTGATTCCTAAGATATCTTGAGGTGGAGAAAATGTCCTTAATTATCCCCAAAAGTATTGAGAGCATTAACTTTGTAAATAATTTCTTTTACATGAAGAAAATTATTGGAAAAAGATTAAACAAGTGTGGACAAAGAATCTCCACTAACAAACTTCAAGGAATTCATAAGTAATGATTCTCATGAAATCTCAAGGTGAGAAAATTTCAATTAACACTACCAAAAGTATTCTAGTATTTATTGAGAATTTTAAATATAAAAGATTCTCATTCACTTTTATTATACTTTTAATAATAATAATAATAATAAAGACTATTGTCATAAAAAGAAATAATGATATTAAAAAATAAATTTATAAGAAATATGAAAATTAAGACCATTTTTTATCAAGACTAACAAATACCATGTGATTAAATGGTTTTGTTTTTAAATCAGTGTCATCAAGGTGCTAATATCTTCTCTATGCATAATCAATCTCTAAAACCCAACCTTGCTTTCAAACCAAAATATTATCTTTCAATAAATTTTAATTGATTTTTAAATTTAATAAAATAATAAGTTTTATGGTAGCCAGTCACACCTAACAAAAAAATTGCTAGCAAATCTTTATAACAATAAATGTGTATATATATATATAAAGCCAATTCTTTTCAAAAATAATAA
>JAQSVH010215974.1:0-14334 GCA_029448705.1 Adansonia digitata
GAGATAAATTTCGATAGTCCATTCCTTTTCCTTATCATTGCATTGAATGATCCATGTTATGTTATTTCATTTATTGTCTTACTAACATGATTTCTTTGTGATGATTATGTGAATTCATGTTTTCAAAACATTTCAAATAAAATTAAAGGTAATATTCTATGCGGGTATCTCTCCAGTGCCCAAAGTGGAACATTCCATTTTCAAAGTAAAATCCAGAGGTTATTTTCATTGAACATCTCTATGTTACCTATCTCTCGGGGGCATATATGAGATTAAAGCTTTTTCATCAAAACCTAGATTATTTCTATAAGACTCATGTATTAGAAGAGGTTTATATCGAAATAGCGACAAGTTAAGAACGAAAGAATCGAAACCAAAAATAAGACATAGCTAGTAAGGTATTAATTTCAGGCATCGCAAAGAGGTTCGTACCTAATCGTGCCTAACCAACTCCCAAACCCAAACGGTGAATCTTTGCATTACTTAGACCACATGATCGATGTTCTAAGTTTCGTAACTAAAAACATAGGTTTCAATAGGCATCTGATCATGCCTAGCCCGAAATGATCGGTGGTGACTCTAAGCGTTGGCAATTTCGTGATGGTCATACGAGACCAATAAGATAAGTGATTCATCTTATGGTCCCCCTCACTATATCATAAGTCGAGAATCTGTACATTCTTATTCTCATCACATTGCCAAAGAATAGTCTTAATCAGAAGATATTTCCAAGTTAGGAAAGTATTTTAAGTCATACGCACTCTTAGATCCGTGAGGATCCACCCCAGGGTACGTTGCGATACGAGGGTGGACAAGATACCATTAAAAAGGTAACTCGACAATGGTCAATCTAAAAATATTCTCAATATCCTAAAAAGTCACTTTTCAGGGGAATAAATTTTCAAGTTCGAATTATGCTACTGGCAGAGCATAGAGGGACAAAGTGTGTCAAAATTTGAAAAATCACCCCGAACTCGTTTGGTATCAAAAAATTGCAGGCGATACCTTTCTAAAAAAAGAATTTCATGAAACTTTTAGGAAAAATGTTTGAAAATTTTGGAAAAATCATTTAGTGGGTCTGAATGGCTCAACCAGAATACATGTTTAGATTCAAAAGGTTCTAGACAATTTAGATTTCAAAAATCATAACTCTCTCAACTAAAACGATCCGGGGGTGAATAAGACATCATTTTAAAGATAATTTGATACACTCTGAGAGAAAAATATCAAAAAAATTCATGGAAAATCATTTAGGATTTTTAAGTAATTTTTCAATTTGTATCAGTTGTGCTACCAGTAGAGGACAAAACAAGCATGGGATATTTCTCATTTTCTTTATGTTTACGAGTCCAAACTCGAGTCATTAGAATTCGAACATCCATGACTGAAGGGAAAGAGTGGCATGAGTGTCAGAACTCATTTGCACAGCCCCAGAGTAGTTTGGGATGATGAAATAGCCCGTTAATCATACCACTCAAGGTTTTGACTCAAAAACAAGGCACGAACATATCAGGAACAAATGTAAGGCCATTTTCATTGAAAAATCAGAAGATTTAAGCTCGTTTAACCAAGATTCCAGATCTAGAAAACTTAATTTTCCCTAACATATTTTTGCTAACTTTAAGAAAATGCTAAGTTCATGCTAATCCTCATTAGTTGAGGTTAGCATGCTTGGTTGAGGGAGGTTTTGAAAACCAATTTTTTTGATAGCCATCAAACATGTATTTAGATAAGGAGAAGACAATGAACAAACAAGGGGATGGCACATAACACAATTAGGAATGCTAACTTTACCAATGGTCTAGACAAAGAAAGTGTTATGCACTTTGACAAGAAAATGTTATGGATACTAAAAATGACAATGATTCATGACAAAATGCAAGCTAACATATAAGCATGCTTGAAATGTGCTAGGCTTGTAGACAACTTATTTTGACTGGGCTAATTTGTAGCAATTTGGTGCATGAACGTGAAAGGGGGCGATGATCATGGGGCATTTTTTATAGTTTGAGCATTTTTGACTCGTCCACCATTGATCCAAAACTTGATTTTAACTCTTTTTTTGCATGAGGATAAATTAAAACACGAATCATATTATCAATTTAGACTTTTGAATTAATCAAAACATTTTTTTGAAGTCTAAATCGGATCAAAAAGGTCAAAATCACATGATCATCCTACTCCCTAGTTTGTTAACCAATATCACCATCAGCTACCCTATTTGCTGGAAAATCATTTTAGCATTTAAACCAGCCACCCTATGCCCATCACATTGGCAGCAAGTTGCTCTCTACATCCACTCAATAGCCACCATGCTAGCACCACTTTTTTCCTCTTGAGAAATGACCAAAAACACCTTCAAATTGGCTCCAAAATACTGGTATAAATAAACCACTTCTATCTCAGCTAAAAAAAATTTAGATTCCAACTCATTTTCACTTCCAAAACATATTCACACATCAAAAAAATGAAATCCTATAGCTCTTTACTCAACACCCAAAAATAGCCCCAAAACACTCATTTTCAACCATTACACATTCTGAAAATCACCCTTATCCATACCAGAACCAAAACCTCATTTTTTTCTCTCTTTTTCTTGCTTATTAACAACAAGGAAGAGAGGGAAATTCAAACCATTTCTGCTGCTCCAGCTATTTGGCCAAAAGTAAAGTTTTGTTGGTATAACTTCTCACTTTATCACTTTAATTTTTTGTTTTTTAGTATCTTCATCATTTTAATGAGCCTTCCATGTTTCCATAACCCTCTTAGGATTATCATGCATTATTGTGACTTTTGGTTGTGGTAGTTTAGGACTTGGATGCCTTAATGCCTCTTTGATGTGCAAAATGCCTTATTTCATCCTTATTATTTAGATAGCTCTTCATGCATTTTATGCCATGTCCATGCATCTTGTTATCCTTAATCCACATATGAATCATTAGTCTAACACAATTAAAGCACATTTATACATTAGCTTACATGAATCATTGTCATTTTTAGCATTCATAACATTTTCTTGTCAAAATGCATAACACTTTCTTTGTCTAGACCATTGGTAAAGTTAGCATCCCCATTCATGTTATGTGCCATCCACTTGTATGTTTATTGTCTCCTCCACGTCAAAATGCATGTTTGATGGCTATCAAAAACTTATTTTCAAAACCTCCCCAAGCCAAGCATGTTAACCTCAACCAATAAGGATCATCATGAACATAGCATTTTCTTTAAAAGTTAGCAAAATATCTCAGGGAAAATTAAGTTTTTCAGATCTGGAATCTTGATTGAATGTGCTATAAACTTCTGATTTTGCAACAAAAATGGCCTTACACTTGTTTCCGAAATGTTTATGCCTTGTTTTTGATTCAAAACCTTAAGTGGTATGATTAACGGGCTGTTTCATTGTCCCAAACTACTTTGGGGCTATGCAAATGAGTTCATGATGCTCATTCCACTCTTTCCCTTCAGTCATAGATGTTCGAATTTAATGACTTGAGTTTGGACCCATGAACATAAAGAAAATTAGAAATACCCCTAGCTTTGCTTTGTCCCCTTTTTTTTGGTTATGGTCAAAATTAAGTTTTTTTCCCAAATTTCATCTTGAGACATTCGAAGGTCTTTGTACCCCGATTAGACTTAAGAACATGTGTTGACCTCCCATATACTCGTATCAAGGCACAAACATATGTTACATCTTTATTCACAATAATTTCTTTTGTCAAAAGTCATTAAAATGCTCACTCATTTTTTAAATCGTAAAGTTTTGTCAATTTACATTATCCAGCTCAACTTCTCTAAAGAGTGCCAGATGCGTCCCTTTTGGTGATACTCTAACCTTGTTTTTCAAAATGGTCAAGATCTAAAAATTCTCCTTCGTCAAAAGGATTTGTCATCTACGGGGATACTCCAAACCCATTTTTTCAAATTGTCAAGATTGAAAAAACTTCCTTTGTCAAAATGATTTGTCATCCACGGGGACACTCCAACCCCACTTTCCCAAATTATCGAGATTGAAAAATCTTCCTTTGTCAAAAAGATTTGTCATCCACAAGGATACTCTAACCCTAATCTTTTGAGGGGATACTCTAACCTTATTTTTCAAAATGGTCAAGATCTAAAATACTCTTTCATCAAAATGATTTATCATCCACGGGTACTCTAACCTCGCTTTTCCAAATTGTCTAGATTGAAAAATCCTCATTCGTTAAAATTATTTATCATCCACAGGGATACTCCAACCTTATCTTTCAACTACAATTAATCTTTTTTTTCCTTTTTGGATTCCCATGAATGTGTCAAACAAATCTCGTTCAATCAAGAAACCCAGATGCATCTCAAAATTTGTCAATTCGATTATTCCTAAATAATCGATGCTAATTGTGAGGTAAATTCTAATAGTCCATTCCTTTTCTTTGTCATTGCATTGAATGATCCATGTTATGTCACTGTATTTCTTGCCTTACTAACATGATTTCTTTGTGATGATTATTTGCTTTCATGTTTTTTAACCATTTCAAATAAAACTATGGGTAATATTCTATGTGGGTATCTCTTCAGTGCCTAAAGTGGAATATTCCATTTTTCAAAGTAAAATCCAAAGGTCATTTTTATTGAAAATCTCTATATTCCCCATCTCTCTAGGGTGTATATGAGTTAAATCTTTTCATCAAAACCTGGATTTATATTTCTATAACATTAATGCATTAAAAGAGGTTAAATCGAGGTAATGATGAGTTAAGATCAAAAGAATCGAAACTGAGATAAGACATAGCTAATAGGGTATCGATTTTAGATGTCGTGAAGAGGTTTATACCTCATCGTGTGTAACCAACTCCCGAACCCAAATAGTGAATCTTTGCACTACGTAGACCATGGGATTGATATTTTGAGTTTCGTAACTCAAAACATAGGTTTCAATAGGCATTCGATCATGCCTAACTCTAAATGATTGGTGGTCACTCTAAACGTTGGCCATTTTGTGATTGTCATTCAAGACTAATAAGATGAACAATTCATCTTATGCTTCCTTTCACTGTACTACAAGTTGAAAATCCATACATTCTCACTCTCATCACATTGCCAAAGAAAAGTCTCAGTCAAGAAGAGATCCCCATGTAAAAAAATATTTTAAGTCGTATGCACCCATAGATTCGCGAGGATCCATCCTAGGCTATGTTGTGACACCAATCACAAAAAAGAATGGAGATTATTATGAAAATCCAAGTTTGACTTATTTAATGAACAAACTTTGGTTATAAAGAGAATCATAGGGAAAAAAGCTTTTCTTGCAAATCAAAAGCATCAATCATGTATCCCAATGTGGAGAACATGATTAGAGTGCCCAATCACACAAAGAATAAGGATTGTAATGAGAATCAAAGTTTGACTCATTTTACGGATGAACTTTGATTATAAGGAAATGGTGGAATGAAAGGCTTTCTTACAAATCCAAAGCATCAATATCATGAATCCCAATGTGAAGCATATGATTGTAGTGCCCAATCACCAAAAAAATGTAGATTATTACGAGAATCCTAGTTTGACTCGTTTCACATATAAACTTTAGTTATAAAGAAAATGGTGGAATGAAAAGCATTTCTTGCAAATCCAAAGCATCAATATCATGTATCCCAATGTGGAGAACATGATTGAAGTGCCCAATCTAAAAAAGAATAAAGATTATTATGGGAATACAAGTTTGATACATTTCACAGATAAAATTTAATTATAAGAAAAATGGTGAAATGAAAAGCTTTTTGTGCAAATCCAAAGCATCAATATCATGTATCCCAATGTGTCGGGCATGATTGTAGTGCCCAAGCACAAAATAATAGAGATTATTATGAGAATCCAAGTTTAACTCATTGGTGGACAAACTTTGATTATAGGGAAAACAGTAGAAAGAAAAGCTTTTCCTGCAAATCCAAAGCATCAATATCGAGTATACCAACATGGAGAGCATGATTGTAGTGCCTAATCACAAAAGGAAAGTAGATTATTATAAGAATCTAGGTTTGACTCATTTGATGGACAAACTTTGATTATAAGTGAAATCATGGAAAGAAAAACTTTTCTTACAAATCCAAAGCATTAATATCATGTGTCCAATATGGAGAACAAGATTGTAGTGCCCATAACAAAAAGAATGGAGATTATTACAACCGTCCAAGTTCATTTCATTTCATAGATGAACTTTGATTATAAGGAAAATGGTGGAAATAAAAGCTTTTCTTGTAAATCTAAAGCATCAATATCTTGTATCCCAATATGGAGAACATGATTGTAGTGCCAATCACAAAAAGAATGGGGATTATTACAAAAGTCCTAGTTTGACTCATTTCACGGATAAAATTTCATTATAAGGAAAATGGTGGAAAAAAAAGCTTTTCTTGCAAATCTAAAGCATCAATATCGTGTATCCCAATGTGGAGAACATGATTGTAGTGCCTAATCACTAAAAGAATGGAGATTATTATTAGAATCCAAGTTTGATAAATTTCACGGATGAACTTTGATTATTAGGAAAATGGTGGAATGTAAAGTTTTTTGTGCAAATCCAAAGCATCAATATTGTGCACCCCAATGTGGAGAACATGATTGTAGTGCCCAAGCACAAAAAGAATGGAGATTATTATGAGAATCCAAGTTTGGTACATTTCACGGGCGAATTTTGATTATAACCAAATGGTGGAATGAAAAGCTTTTCTTGCAAAACCAAAGCATTAATATTGTGTATCATAATATGGAGAACATGATTGTAGTGCCCAATCATAAAAGGAATGGAGATTATTATAAGAATCCAAGTTTGATACATTTCATAAAAGAACTTTCATTATAAAGAAAATGGTGGAATGAAAAGCTTTTCGTGCAAATCCAAAGCACCAATATCATGTATCCTAATGTAAAGAACATGATTGTAGTGCCCAAGCACAAAAAGAATAGAGATTACTATGAGTATCAAAGTCTGATACATTTCATGGATGAACTTTAAGTATAAGGAAAATGGTGGAAAGAAAAGCTTTTCATGCAAATCGAAAGCATTAATATCATGTATCCCAATGTGGAGAACATGACTGTAGTGCGCAATCATAAAAAGAGTGGATATTATTATGAGAATCCAAGTTTGACACATATCACGGATGAACTTCGACTATAAGGAAAATGGTCGAACAAAAAGTTTTTCTTCCAAAATAAAGCCATCAATATCATGTATCCCAATATGCAAAACATGATTGTAGTGCCCAAACATGAAAAGAATGCATATTATTATGAGAATCCATGTTTGGCTCATTTGTTGGTCAAACTTTGATTATGAAAAAAATCATGGGAAAAAAACTTTTCTTGCAAATTCGAAACATCAATATCGTGTATCCCAATGTGGAGAACCTGATTATATTGCCCAATTGCACAAAGAATAGAGATTATTGTGAGAATCCAAGTTTGACTCATTTCACGGATGAACTTTGATTATACGGAAAATGGTGGAAAGAAAAGCCTTTCTTGCAAATCTCGCATCAATATCATGTATCCCAATATGGAGAACATGATTACAGTGCCCAATCATAAAAAGAATGGAGATTATTATGAGAATCCAAGTTTAATACATTTCACAGATGAACTTTGATTGCAAGGAAAATGGTGGAATGAAAAGCTTTTCGTGCAAATCCAAAGCATTAATATTGTGTATCCCAATGTGGAGAGCATGATTGTAGTGCCCAATCACAAAAAGAATGTAGATTATTATGACAATCAAGGTTTGACTCATTTGATGGACAAACTTTGATTATAAGGAAAATCACGAAAAGAAAAGCATTTCTTACAAATCCAAGGCATCAATATTGTGTGTCCAATGAGGAGAACAAGATTGCAGTGCCCACAACAAAAAGAATGGAGATTATTGCGACTATCCAAGTTTGTATCATTTCATAGATGAACTTTGATTATAAGGAAAATGGTGGAAAGAAAAGCTTTTCTTGTAAATCTAAAGCATCAGTATCGTGTATCCCAATGTGGAGAACATGATTGTAGTACCCAATCATAAAAAGAATGGAGATTATTATGAGAGTCCTAGTTCGACTCATTTTACAGATAAGCTTCCAGTTTAAGGAAAAGAGTGGAAATAATAGCTTTTCTTGCAAATCTAAAGCATCAATATTGTGTATCCTAATGTGGAGAACATGATTGTAGTGCCTAATCACTAAAAGAATGGTGATTATTATTAGAATCCAAGTTTGATACATTTCATGAATGAACTTTGATTATAAGGAAAATGTTGGAATGAAAAGCTTTTCGTGCAAATCCAAAGCATCAATATCGTGTATCCCAATGTGGAGAACATGATTGTAGTACCCAAGCATAAAAAGAACAAAGATTGTTATGAGAATCCAAGTTTTAAACATTTCATAGATGAACTTTGATCATAAGGAAAATGGTGGAATGAATAGCTTTTTGTGCAAATCCAAAGCATCAGCATCGTGTATCCCAATGTGGAGAACATGATTATTGTGCCCAATCATAAAAAGAATGGAGATTACTAAGAGAATCCAAGCCTGATACATTTCACAAATGAACTTTAATTATAAGGAAAATGGTGGAAAGAAAAGATTTTCTTACAAATCCAAAGCATCAATATTGTGTATCCCAATGTGGAGATCCTAATTATATTGCCTAATTGCATAAAGAATAGAGATTATTATGACAATCCAAGTTTGACTTATTTCATGGATGAATTTTGATTATAAGGAAAATGGCAGAAAGAAAAGCCTTTCTTGGAAATCTTGCATCAATAGCATGTATCCCAATTTGAAAAATATGATTGTAGTGCCCAATCACAAAATGAATGGAGATTATTATG
Source organism: Adansonia digitata (assembly GCA_029448705.1). Classification (NCBI taxonomy): domain Eukaryota; kingdom Viridiplantae; phylum Streptophyta; class Magnoliopsida; order Malvales; family Malvaceae; genus Adansonia; species Adansonia digitata. The sequence continues at coordinate 8,852 of JAQSVH010215974.1, forward strand.
AGAATCCAAGTTTAATACATTTCACGAATGAATTTTGATTACAAGGAAAATAGTGGAATGAAAAGCTTTTCGTGCAAATCCAAAGCATCAATATCGTGTATCCCAAGGTGTAGAACATGATTGTTATGCCCTAGCATAAAAAGAATGGAGATTATTATAAGAATCCAAGTTTGATACATTTCATGGATGAACTTTGATTATATGGAAAATGGTGGAATGAAAAGCTTTTTGCATAAATCCAAAGCATCAATATCATGATTGCTAACGTGCAAAACATGATCATAGTGCTGAAGCCTAAAAAGAATGGAGATTATTATAAGAATCCAAGTTTAACTCATTTGACGGACAAAATTTGATTATAAGGAAAATCATGGAAGGAGAAGCTTTTCTTGCAAATCAAAAGCATCTATCATGTATCTTAATGTCGAGAACATGATTATGGTGCCCACTCGCACATAGAATGTAGATTATTATAAGAATCAAAGTTTAACTCATTTCACAGATGAACTTTGATTATAAGGAAAATGGTGGAAAGAAAAGTTTTTCTTGCAAATCTAAAGCATCAATATCATGTATCCCAATATGGAGAACATGATTGTAGTACCCAAGCACAAAAAGAATGGATATTATTATGAGAATCCAAGTTTGATACATTTCACGGATGAACTTTTATTAGAAGGAAAATGGTGGAATGAAAAGCTTTTCATGCAAATCCAAAGCACCAATATCGTGTGTCCCAATATGGAGGGCATGATTGTATTGCCCAAGCACCAAATGAATGGATATTATTATAAGAGTCCAAGTTTGATACGTTTCATGAATGAACTTTGATTATAACAAAAGGGTGGAATGAAAAGCTCTTCTTGCAAATCCAAAGCATCAATATCATGCATCATAATATGGAGAACATGACTGCAGTGCCCAATCATAAAAAAAAAAGTAGATTATTACAAGAATTTAAGTTTGACTCATTTGATGGATAAACTTTGATTATAAGAAAAATCATGGAAAGAAAATCTTTTCTTGCAAATCAAAAGCCTTAATATCGTGTATCCTAATGTGGAGAACCTTATTATATTGCCCATTGCACAAGGAATAGAGATTATTATAAGAATCCAAGTTTGACTCATTTCATAAATTAACTTTGATTATAAGAAAAATAGCAGAAAGAAAAGCTTTTCTTTTAAATCTAAAGCATGAATACTGTGTATCCTAATGAGGATAACATGATTGTAGTGCCCAATCGTAGAAAGAATGGAGATTATTTTGAGAATCCAAGTTTGATACATTTCATGGATGAACTTTAATTATAAGGAAAACGGTGGAAAGAAAAGCTTTTCTTGCAAATCCAAAGCATTAATATCGTGTATCCCAATATGGAGAACATGATTGTTGTGCCCAATTATGAAAAGAATGGAGATTATTATGAGAATCCAAGTTTAACTCTTTTCACAAATGAACTTTGATTATAGGAAAAATGGCAGAAAGAAAGGCTTTTCTTGCAAAACCAAAGCATCAATATCGTGTATTCCAACGTGGAGAACATGATTGTTGTGCGCTATCAGAAAAAGAGTAGAGATTATTATGAGAATCCAAGTTTGACCCATTTGATGAACAAACTTTGATTGCAAGGAAAATCATGGAAAGGAAAGCTTTTCTTGCAAATCAAAAGCATCAATCATGTATCCTAATATGGAGAACAATAGTATGGTGCCCAATCACACATAGAATGGAGATTATTATAAGAATCTAGGTTTGACTCATTTAACAAATGAACTTTGATTATAAGGAAAATGGTGGAAATAAAAGCTTTTCCCACAAATCCAATGCATCAATATTGTGTATCCCAATGTGGAGAACATGATTGTAGTGCCAATGACAAAAAGAATGGAGATTATTATAAAAATCCAAGTTTTATACATTTTGTGGATCAACTTTGATTATAAAGAAAATGGTGGAATGAAAAGCATTTTGTGAAAATCAAAAGCATTAATATCATGTATCCTAATGTGGAGAACATAATTATAGTGCCCAAGTACAAAAAGAATGGAGATTACTATGAGAACCCAAGTCAGATACATTTCACGGATGAGCTTTAATTATAAGGAAAATGGTGGAAAGAAAAGCTTTTCTTACAAATCCAAAGCATCAATATCATGTATCCTAATGTGGAGAACATGATTGTAGTACGCAATCACAAAAAGAATGGATATTATTATGAGAATCCAAGTTTGACACATATCACGAATAAACTTTGATTATAAGAAAAATTGTCAAATGAAAAGTTTTTATTGCATATCAAAAGCATCAATATTGTGTATACCAATGTGGAAAACATGATTGTAGTGCCCAAACATAAAAAGAGTGCCGATTATTACGAGAATCCAAGTTTGGTTCATTTGATGGTCAAATTTTGATTATGAGGAAAATCATGGAAAAAAGCTATTCTTGCAAATTTGAAGCATCAATATCATGTATCCCAATGTGGAGAACCTGATTTACCCAATTGCACAAAGAATAGAGATTATTATGAGAATCCAAGTTTAACTCATTGCGTAGATGAACTTTGGTTATAAGGAAAATGGTAGAAAGAAAAGCCTTTCTTGTAAATCCTGGATCAATATCATGTATCCCAATGTGGAAAACATTATTGCAGTGCCCAATCAAAAAAAGAATAGAGATTATTATGAGAATCCAAGTTTAATACATTTTATGGATAAACTTTAATTACAAGGAAAATAGAGGAATGAAAAGCTTTTCGTGCAAATCCAAAGCATCAATATCATGTCTCCTAATGTGTGGAACATGATTATTGTTCCTTAGCACAAAAAGAATGGAGATTATTATGAGAATCCAAGTTTGACTCATTGGTGGACAAACTTTGATTATAAGGAAAACGATGGAAAGAAAAGCTTTTCTTGCAAATCCAAAGTATCAATATCAAGTATCCCAATATGGAGAGCATGATTGTAATGCCTAATGACAAAAAGAATGCAGATTATTATGAGAATCCAGGTTTGACTCATTTGATGGACAAACTTTGATTATAAGGAAAATCATGGAAAAAAAAGCTTTTCTTATAAATCCAAAGCATCAATATCTTGTGTCCAATGAGGAAAACAAGATTGTAGCGCTCACAACAAAAAGAACAGAGATTATTACGATTATCCAAGTTTGTCTCATTTCATAGATGAACTTTGACTGTGAGGAAAATGATGGAAAGGAAAGCTTTTCTTGTAAATCCAAAAAATCAATATCCTGTAACCCATTGTGGAGAACATGATTGTAATACCCAATCACAAAAAGAATAGAGATTATTATGAGAGTCCTAGTTTGCTCATTTCACGAATAAACTTTCATTATAAGGAAAATGGTGGAAAGCAAAGCTTTTCTTGCAAATCGAAAGCATCAATATCATGTATCCCAATGTGGAGAACATGATTGTACTGCCCAATCCCTAAAAGAGTTGAGATTATTGTTAGAATCCGAGTTTGATACATTTCACGGGTGAACTTTGATATAAGGAAAATGGTGGAATGAAAAGCTTTTCATGCAAATCCAAAGCATCAATATTGTGCATCCCAATGTGGAGAATATGATTGTAGTGGCCACGCACAAAAAGAACAGAGATTATTATGAGAATGCAAGTTTGATACATTTCACAAATGAACTTTGATTACAAGGAAAATGGTGGAATGAAAAGCTTTTCATGCAAATCCAAAGCATCAGTATCATGTAACCCAACGTGAAGAACATGATTACAGTGCCCAATCACAAAAAGAATGGAGATTACTGTGAGAATCCAAGTCTGATACATTTCACGAATGAACTTTAATTATAAGGAAAATGGTGGAAAGAAAAGCCTTTCTTCCAAATCTCGCATCAATATCATGTATCCCAATGTGGAAAACATGATTGCAGTGCCCAATCACAAAAAGAACGGAGATTATTTTAAGAATCCAAGTTTAATACATTTTACGAATAAACTTTGATTACAAGGAAAATTATGGAATGAAAAGCTTTTCGTGCAAATCCAAAGCATCAATATCATGTCTCCTAATGTGTAGAACATGATTGTTGTTCCCTAACACAAAAAGAATGGAGATTATTATGAGAATCCAAGTTTGACTCATTGGTGGACAAACTTTGATTATAGGGAAAATGGTGGAAAGAAAAACTTTTCTTGCAAATCCAAGGCATCAATATCGAGTATCCCAATGTGGAGAGCATGATTCTAGTGCCCAATCACAAAAAGAATGTAGATTATTATGAGAATTCAGGTTTGACTCATTTGATGGACAAACTCTGATTTTAAGGAAAATCATGAAAAGAAAAGCTTTTCTTACAAATCCAAAGCATCAATATCATGTGTTTAATGAGGAAAACAAGATTGTGGCGCCCACAACAAAAAGAATTGAGATTATTATGACTATCCAAGTTTGTATCATTTTGTATATGAACTTTGACTATAAGGAAAATGATAGAAAGGAAAGCTTTTCCTGTAAATCCAAAGCATCAATATCATGTATCCCATTGTGCAGAACATGATTGTAATACCCAATCACAAAAAGAATAGAGATTATTATGAGAGTCCTAGTTTTACTCATTTCATGAATAAACTTTCATTATAAGGAAAACGGTGGAAAGAAAAACTTTTCCTGCAAATCCAAAGCATCATTATCATGTATCCCAATGTGGAAAACATGATTGTAGTGCCTAATCACTAAAAGAATGGAGATTATTGTTAGAATCTGAGTTTGATACATTTCACGAGTGAACTTTGATTATAAGGAAAATGGTGGAATGAAAAGCTTTTCATGTAAATCCAAAGCATTAATATCGTGTATCCCAATGTGGAGAACATGATTGCAGTGCCCAAGCACAAAAAGAATGGAGATTGTTATGAGAATCCAAGTTTGATACATTTTATAGATGAACTTTGATAATAAGGAAAATGGTGGAATGAAAAGCTTTTCATGCAAATCCAAAACATCAGTATCGTGTATCCCAATGTGAAAAACATGATCATAGTGCCCAAGCACAAAAAGAATGGAGATTACTATGAGAATCCAAGTCTGATATATTTCACGAATGAACTTTAATTATAAGGAAAATGGCAGACAGAGAAGCTTTTCTTGCAAATTCAAAGCATTAATATCGTGTATCCCAATGTGGAGAAGATGATTATAGTGTGCAATCACAAAAAAATTGATATTATTATAAGAATCCAAGTTTGACACATATCACTAGTGAACTTTGATTGTAAGGAAAATGGTCGAATGGAAAGTTTTTGTTGCAAACCAAAAGCATCAATATCGTGTATCCCAATGTGGAGAGCATGATTGTAGTGCCCAAACATAATAAGAATCCAAGTTTGATACATTTCATGGATGAACTTTGATTATTAGGAAAATGGCGGAATGAAAAGCTTTTCGTGCAAATCCAAAGCACCAATATCATGTGTCCCAATGTGGAGAGCTTGA
>JAQSVH010216005.1:0-14329 GCA_029448705.1 Adansonia digitata
TTAATAAGCAAGAAAAAGAGAGAAACAATGAGGTTTTGGTTCTGGTATGGATGAGGGTGATTTTTAGAATGTGTAATGGTTGAAAGTGAGTGTTTTAGGTGGTTAGTGGAGAGCTACGGGATTTGGTTTTCTTGGTGTAGGAATGTGTTTTTGAAGCTGAAAATTAGCTAGAATCTAACCTTTTCTAGCTGAGATAGAAGTGGTCTATTTATACTAGCATTTTAGAGCCAAATTGAAGGTGTTTTTGGCCATTTCTCAAGGGGGACAAAGTGATGTCAGCATAGTGGCTATAGGGTGGTTGTAGGGAGCAACTTACTGCAAATGTGATGGGCGTAGGGTGGCTGGTTTAAATACTGAAATGATTTCCCAATAAATAGGGTGGCTGATGGTGATATTGGCCAATAACTAAGAAGGAGTAGGGTCATCAAATGACATTGACCCTTTTAATCTAATTTAGACTTAAAAAATGTTATGATTAATTCAAAAGTTTAAATTCATAATTTGATATGTATTTAATCTTTCCTAATGGAAAAAAATGAGTTAAAATTGAGTTTTGGATCAATGGTGGATGAGTAAAAAATGCCCGAACCATGAAAATGGCCTGTATGTATCAATACATTGCAGAATGTATCGATACATTGAGTCCAAAAACCTTGAGTGTATCAATACAATTAACATTGTATCAATGCAGTGATCATTGTATCGATACTATGAACCATTACATTGATACTATGAACCACTATATCAATACATATTGATATGTATCGATACATTTCCTTACAGAATGCATGTTTTAGTCTTGGCATGGCCCAGTATCGATACATGAGATCCTGTATCAATATAGAGGCTCATGTATTGATACATCTACATATTATATCGATACAAATGGGGACATTTCAAAATTTTGAATCTTTAGAGCATTGTATCGATACATGAGAACCATGTATCGATACATTAAAGTAAAATTATGAATTTTCTCATATATTTTATCCCTGGACACCCTAAACTATGTCATTTGATGCCATATCTTTGCATTTACCTTTGATATGATCCCTAGGCCTTCTTGACCTCCTCAAAATACTTTTTCGCCGGGCAACAATGACATCACCCCTTCTCACGTCCATGCTTTAGATTGCTACAAATTAGCCTAGACAAAATAAGGTGTCACAATTATAATTCTTAATTTTTTCAAAATAAATTTTTTATTATTTTTTTATTTGTACAAAAATTTCAACATATATTGTTCATATTTTTCACTAATTTTTTTGTAGCATTATTTTAGTGGAATTTAGGATAAAGGTTTTTATTATTTTTTAAAGTGTCAAGTCATAAAAGGTTTGTTCTTTCCTCCATATGTACTGTGCACACATATAGCATTAGATTCTCTTCCACACAATGAAAAAGGCATAGCTTACCCAATATTTTAGAAGGGGCTGAAGTAGCTCTGCCCTCTAAAGTGTTAACCTCTATTTGGGCCAGTGAAAGCCTATCGGGTGTAAATTCTTTTGCTTGCTTGAGGTGTTAGCCTCATTATGGGCATGGAAGATACTTCTAATTGAATTGAACCCTTTCCTACATAAACTCGTGATGGGTAAGTATTACGGTACCTCACTAATTCTTTTTGGACTAGGGGTAATTAGTTAAGAACCTATCTAGATGTCTAACTTGAACTCCACGTAATGAATTATAAGGGCCTTAATTTGTAAGAGCCATACCTGATTTTAAAAGTTACCAAATTAGATACATATGGAGCAATGCTTTTAACCTTTTACTTTTACAATTTGATTTTCTTGATATCAATATGTGTCCATTGAGTTGCTATGATGAATTTTATTTTTATTATTTCTTGCCTTGATTTGTCTATATTATGATGAATTTTCTTAAAGCATTTTTTTTATAGTTGTATTTCATTTTTAGTAAAATTTCTATGATCAGAAAAAATGGGTTTCATGATTCCTTCCTAAAAAAAGAGACAGAAAGAAGAAATGACATGAATCTCTCTTTAAAAAAAAATGGAAAGAGCAAAAAGCAAAAACGAAAAAGAAAAGAAAGAAAAAAAGAGGGAAAAAAACCAAAATCAAAATAAAATTGATCAAATTCTTGAAACCTTCAAGTCTATTAAAGAAAAAAAGAAAAAATAGTGTTAGGATTTTTTTTCCTTTTTAATTTTTTCTTTTGCACAATGTCCATATATCATAAAAGACTTGCAAGTTCTTTCAAGTATTTTTACATATGCAAGATTCCTATGTTCATTTGTTATATGCTCATAAATTTGTAATTCCTATGACAAGCTAAATCTATTTCATTTATTGCATTTTAAGGACTAAGACATGGGTAACAATTTAGAGGCGAGAACTAGCACGTCAGAGTCCCCTCAGAGGAACTTGAACACTAGGTTTGTGGGATGAAAAAATTGCTTGCAAAACTATTTGAAATAACTATTGGCATTCTTAAAAGGGAGTCTATGAAAGAAATGCCATCATTTATATTAGGTCAATTCAGCATGATCTTGACAACTCAATTGGAAGCACAAGTTAGCACTTTGGAAAGAAATATCAAGGAATCTAACCAAGATGTGAGAGAAATAGAGGGACAACTTTTAGAGTTGATAGAAAAGATGGGGGACTATAATCAAAGTAGAATGGATTGCACTTAGGAGTCATCATCATTGTTGCTCTTAATCTATCCCACTACTATTATCAACCCAAAAACTGAGTCAAGCATATCATTAGGGGTAGATTCTGATTCATGGCCAATTCAGATAATTAAAAAGAATATGCATAATCTTCCATCACTACAAATCAAACCAAACCTTTTATTAACATTTTATCACTCCTCAATCACCTTTAAGCTCTGGCAAGCAAGAAATCACAATAAAATTAGAAAAAAATATTTCAATTTGATTCAAACCAACCAATATATAAAGATGTGTACCCTTATTTGCTTAAAATTGACTGGTCACCTATTCATGTTAAAACCCATAAAATCTTGTATAAAAAGGAACATAATCTTTAAGCCTATTATGAGTGCCATGCTAGAGTATGGGGACACTGTATTGAGGACTGCATTCTATTTAAAAACAAGGTGGAAAGCCTTATAGAAGCTGGAGCATTAAGGTTTGAAATAAAAAGCAGATCAAAGGAAATTCACTACCAAATTATTTTCAAGCCACTTACCCTAAGGGGGTGGGAAAATAATCAAGACTAGAATCCATTTGATTCGATTCCTATCCTTTATACTTATCGCAACTTATTATGAATGGTTTTTTAGTGCCTTTACAAATGGGGCCACTAAAACCTCTATACCCAAATGATTACAATGCCAATGAGTAGGTCGACTATCACTCTGGCAATTAAGGTCACTCAATAGAAGGCTACCTTCAGTTGAAATACAAAATTAGGGATTTCATCCAATTAAGATTGAATTTCAAAGGGAAGAACGCCAAGTTTTAATGAAAATTTAAAAATGAAACCTTTTGGCTAAGGGCAATGAAGTGCTAAGAGGTAAAAAACTAGTCATAAAGATAATCTTTTCGCTACTTACTAGGTTTTGTAAATATAAAGTTCAAAAAGAATGATCAGTATTTACAAGATTCCTAGAAGTATTAAGATAGCTAGAAAAATAAGGAGTTTACAAGAATGATCCTTTTATTGTTTTTTCTTGTGAATCCTATAAATGTGGTTTTGTATCTCAATAATGAATGAATAAATCGAAGAGTTTTGGTTGATGAAACAATGATATTGAATCATGATTCGAATTTTTTAGATTCTTGCCCCTATAATAACCTTCATGTTTAATATTTAGTCAGTTATTTGGCACTAAATCTATCTCATTAAATACTGCCCTATTCATTTGCATATTCATTCAGTCATTTATTCACTCATACATACATCCATTTTCCATTAATCGATAAAAATACATGGATGATGATGAAGATTAATATTGATGAGATACAAAATATTCACGCAAACTAATTTGAGGTTTTCTTCTCCATTTTACGTGAAATAACATGAATCGCTAATGAAAGATACCACACAATAGGAAAAAATGCAAGCACAAATTGTAAGTTATTTGGAACGACTTCAAACAAGCAAGTCAATTTGCCAATGCCAGAAAGTATTACTACTAACACTCCTGTAAAGACATCTGGGGGGACCAAGCTAAAAGACTGTTGACCAATGTCCAAAATACACAACTGACAAATACCTATAATGTACAACAAAATGGAGCTACAGCTAATCCACTACTAGCCATTAGTATTAATGCTAATATCCTTATACAAAAGGTAAATATGAAGATCACCATCGTGCAAGAGGAGTCAACGGTCCTTAACCTTGATGAAGAAGAAAGGCATAAATAGAAGGGCAAGAAATAAGCCAAACCAGAAGCTAAAAAAGATTCTTCAACGAAAGTTCAAAGCCATAAAAAGGGATAAGCTCCATACAAGTGTTGATGTTAATGATCTTAGTCTAATGTAAGATTTCATTATCTCACTAAAATTTAAAATACCAAAGTTTGAAAAGTATGGTGAACTCGCATACCCTAACGCATATTTGATGACATATTACCATAAAGTGACTAGGCATACCAGAGATGAGAAATTGCTCATCCATATTTTTCCTAAAAGTTTGATTGATGCAGCTCTAGAATAGTACTTCTAATTAGAAAAAGCCAAGTGAGCACTTAGAGGGATTTAGCTTAAGTATTTTTATGACAATATGAGTGCAAGTTAGAAATTATTTTAGTTTGAATAACCCTCCAAAATATAAGGAAAAAAATCCTAATAAGAGCTATAAAAAATTACATCTGTAGATGGAAATATGCAACTTCACATGTCCAACCACCCCTTACGGATTAGGAAATGCATGCTTATTTCGTTGATACTCTACCATCTCTATACTATGATAAATTGGTTAAAGATGGAGCTTGAATGGACCTCTTCACTTTCTCAACTTTTTATAGTCCTGGCTTCCATCAATTATGACTTATTGGCACTCATTGACAAAATCATTTCCTTATTGCACGTATGCCACCTAGTTGGTATCATGATCTTTCTTTTTTTTTTTTTTTGCCATGCTTAATTCTCTTTAGAGCATATAAAATGCTTACAAACAATGAGAAAACAGCTTAGGCAGTTCTCAAAAGAAGAAAAGAAAGAGGATGAAACTATATCATGCCCCATTAATTTCCTATACAGAGCTTTTTTCTTTACTCTTTCAGAATAGGATGATCTTCTTTATCCTAGCAAAGCTTAGGAAACCACCTTGCTTGGAATGGTACAATCTGAACACCAAATGCAAGTATCATCAAGGGCTGAAAGGCCATTCCATGAAAAACTACAATGCGTTTAAGAGCAAATACAAGCTCTTAGGGATGCTGATCCAAAAAAATTGCCTATCAAGGACAATTGGTCTAAGGGTTATTGACCTTATGGTAGTAAGCCAATCAAGGGTAGTTTCTATTTTGACTTTAAAACTCTTTATATTTTCTTTTAGACTGCGAATTTTGAAATAAATCTTGGTTTATACACATCGACAATGAACTTTGTTAATAATGATTTCCAGTATCTAGGCCAATGGAAGCATTTTAAAAAACTTTTCTTTAGTAGATGATCACCATTAAGTTGAACTCCCTTATAAAGGTCTTTCACTTCCATTTATATGATTGTTTTAGAAATTCAACCATAGGCTTTTTACTACCATAGGCCTTTCACACCTAAATGTTCTTTTTTTGGATTCCTTGAAGGTCAAACAAATAGGTTATTCTCTTAAAAGTTTTAGATATAGAAAGTTCAACATATGTTAAAAAAATTATTGTAATTTTGATATCTCTCTTATTTGAATAATGTTTTACCATAACTTTCATGACACTTCTCCAAATCCTTGATATAGGAAAAAGAGTAAAATGAGCCAAAACAATTTTTTCTCAAATAAAACACATTTTCCTTTTGGATAAAAACTTTTTAATCCAATGCCCGATAAATAGGATAAAATTTGAGATTTTTCCACGTCTATTTAATTTTTTTCTCAAATACTTGATCAAAACCAAGATTCATTGGTGGTTATAGAGTTAATGATTTCAAGAGGCATTCAGTAAGACTACATGTAGAAAAAAATTTGAAAAATTAATCGCAACATTATGCTGTTGAGATATTAAAAATTATTCTAGAAAAAAATCATCCTTTGTCCTAGCGAAAAGCTTGATAGTTCAAATGGCTTTTTTGGAAATGACAAATGGCCATCTTTCTTTATCTTTTCACTAATATAAGAAATTATTCCCTTTGTGACCCCCTTTGGGCTTGATGATTTGTTTTTTCTTAGAACCTTAATCAATGATCACCTTCCACACTAAGGGGTAAGTGAAGCAAAGCTTCAAGATTAAAAGAGGCAAATTCCATTCTAAAGTTACAAAAAGGACCAATCGATTGTCAAAGGAAAAGTCAAAAATTGAATAAAGTTTAAATCTCAAGTTCTTTCAAAGTAAAGAATGAAGAAAGCCTGATAAAGAAAAAATAAAGAGAAGTAAAGAAAAATGAAAAACAAAAAAAGATGAAGAAATAAATATGTACGTTTTAGATGTGAATTCCTTCTGAAGTGAAATGATCCTTGATTCAATTACCCATAAATAGATCATTTGGGCTTATCTATCTTTTCTTTTTAAACCATGAACCATAGCTTATGTTACGTACCTATAAAGCCTATTTTGATCAAACATAGCTATTTGAGGTGTCAAGCCATTCCTAGAAAACTCTTCAAAAATCCATCTTTTTAGATGATTTTGAGTCCTCAAGAATATGATGGGGTAATTAATTACACAATAAGAAAAGAAATAAAAAAATGAATGAAGTTCTAAAGTGAAAACCTGAAAAAGGCAGTCTAAAACAAATTTAAGTGCTTTGGAATTACTTCTAAACTGACAAAGATAGCCATCAAAGGAAAAAAAACTCTTTGATGGTAATCTAGAAACAATCCCAAACTTTTAGTAAAAATTGAGTCAAATACCTAAATGTTGCTTTGATTCAAGCTAACTTTTTAGAATTTTCTTGTCCAGCCTTATAAATTGATACTTTTCAAAAGCCTTCCTAAATTAACCTTTTGAAACTTGGTGTTTACTACCATTACTTTAACACTTACCGAACAATTGTATTTGAATTAAAAAGATGTTATAAATTAATTGTTTACCTTTCAAGAAACTCCCTTGAAAGGAACATTCATTTGAATTTGATCTTAACAAACCTATACTTTATTGTATCGATTTTTTCAAGATAAATTTTAATAATGCCATCGCATTTATGCCTCTAAATTCATTCTTTCGCCACATTTAAAGATGTCCTAAATGGTGATCATCAATCAAAAGAAAGCTTTAACATAAAGATGAAGATGGCATGTCTATTATCCTTGATATTAAAAAAGTCATTGGTGAAATTATTTAGAATTCTTCATAGTTTTTGATCAAGTAGATCTTCTCCTAAGTTAGAACAAGATGGTGATCTCATTCTATAAATCCTAAAAAATGGATAAAATTTATATGCATATCATGATTTAAATGGAAGTTTGTAAATATACCTTAAGCATATACTTATCCAACTGCATAAATTTGTATCTTTGAATTAATGAACACTAATTTGATATTTAATGACTTTTCAAGAAAAATAAAAAATTCTTAACTTCTTAAAGTCAAGATCAAAAGACAAATTTCATAAGGAGCAAATATGAAATTGCTTTTGACAATTTAAACTTCATCAACAAGCCATCAAAAAGAAAAGAAACTGGAAATAATGAAGTTAAAATTGATGAGACCTCGCCAACATTGACATTCATGATATTTCAAATTCAGATGTCCTATTCATTCAATCATGTGAAAAGTTTGTCATCCTTTTTATTCGATCATATGAAAGGTAGGTGAAGTGAGATTTAAGTTTATCATCTTTTTCATTCAATTTTGTGAAAGGTTAGTGAACTTGGATTTAAGTTTGTCACCCTCTTCAGTTGATCCTGTGAAAGGTAGGTCAAGTAGGATCTAAGTTTGTTATCTTTTCCATTCAATCTTGTTAAAGGTAGGTGAAATAGGATTTAAGTTTAATAAGTTTTACTTGGTTGGGAACTTGTTTTCTTCTCTTATGAAAGGTAGGTGAAGGAAGATTTAAGTTTGTTATCCTCTTCATTCAGTCCCGTGAAAGGTAGGTGAAGTAGGATTTAAGTTTGTCAATTTCACTTGGTTAGGAATCGGTGGAGTAAAATGATCTCTTCATTCGATCTTGTGAAAGATACATAAAAGAGGCTTTAAGTCAACTTCATCCAACTAAGCAAAAGGATTAGCGGATTTATTATTTGTCTGCTTCACTTGGTTAAGAACTAGTAGCATAAAATGGCTTCTTTATTTGGTCTTGTGAAAGGTAGGTAAAGAAGGCTTTGAGTTAACTTCATTCAATTAAGTAAAGGATTGACAAATTTTATTTTAGAATCTCTTCATCTAGTACAGAACCAATTAAGTTAGCTTGTATAAAAGTCTAAGAATAACTTATGGCTCTGTCACTATCGAAATTGGCACCAAAAATGAAAAGCCTAAAAGTTGCTAATGGCTTTGTCCTTGCAAAATTGGCACCAAATTGAAAAAGTCTAAGAGTAATTGATGGCTCTATCCTTGTTGAAATTGGCACCAAAATGAAAAGTCTAAGAGTAGCTAATGACACAGTCTTTGCGGAATTGGCACTAAAATATTAAAAACCAAAACGTATCCAATGGCTTAGTCCCTGTAAAACTGGCAGCAAAATTAAAATGCCCAAGAGTAGCTGATGGCTTAGTCCATGCAAAATTGGCACCAAAATAAAAAAGCCTAAGAGTAGCTGATAAATTAGTCCCCATGAAATTGGCTGATAGTCAGTCCCTACGAAATTAGCAACAAGATAAATAGCCCAAGAGTAACTAATGTCTCAATGGCAATAAAGAAATAAAAAATCTCAAAAGTAGCAGATGGTTCTTTCCTAGTGAAATTGGCATAAAAATTTAAAAGCATAAGGGTAGCTGATGGCCTTGGCCCACTCAAAATTGGCATTAAAATGTAAAAGCCCAATGTAGTTGGTTAATAAAAAACCAATGCAGTTGGCCTATACATATGCATATATACATAACCTTTTCTGTTAAAGAGCCTATCATGGCCCAAACAAAATCGTGTCTATTTAGTTTTTGCCATGTTCCTGATTTTTAGCAACGGCATGTAAATTTGAACATATTTTTAAATTTTCTCGTTTTTCTCAAAATAAGAAATTTTTATTCCATAATTTTTTCCATAGAATTTTTCTAATCTTAAATTTTTAAAATTCTTTAAGTACTTTCATTAAAATCATGTTAGTTAAGTTTTTGAAATTGTATTTTATTTTTATTAGTTTTCAATTTTTTAAATATTAATTTTCTTTCATAAGGATATTTCTAATAAAATTTTATGAATTTAGAATTTTTAATTTTCTTTTTTTTACATATAAAATTTCTCAAAAATTATATCTTGAGTTCAACACTAGTAATTTTCAAGAAAAAATTTACCAATTTTATTTTAATTTTGAACCAATTTCTTTAATAGCTTCAAAACTTGCAAATTTTGATAATGGGCCTAGTTAACCCTTTAATTTCCCAACAAGCCCAATAAATTTGCCAAGCTTATTTTTTATTTTTAACCAAGCCCATTTCATTCTCTATAATTCTAACAAGCACATTTTTGATTACTTCAATAAGCCCATTTTACTTTCCAACAAGTCCCAATTAGGCCCATTTTAATTTTACAATAAAGCCCAATAATTTTTGTTAATTCTTTTGAATCCAAAATTTTTATATGGATAATTAATTAGGGTTTTAAGTGCTTAGATTTGAAACTAAATTTCTTAATTTATAACTTTCAATTTCTTACAATTCAATCATTTTACTTTAATTTTCATTTTCTAATCATAAAATTTGCAATTATAATTTTATTTATTATGACATTTTCACAAATTTGTGCATATTTATTTTAATTTTAGAATTTCATAATTTGGTTATACAAAAATTAATTTAATAGAGATTGAATTTTATCATTAAGTTTGATATTACCCAAATTAGATTCCTTTTGTGGCAAAGGTTTTAGATGATGATGTCATGCATGATGTAATATGAAAAATAACAAATATATCATTTAAAGCTTATCAAAAAACCAAAAAAGCTAAGAAAAATCTAGAAAAAGGAAAAATAAAAATAAAAATAAGGAATGATATGGCCATTCAGCCAAGGGGGTTTCCTACTACCCTTGGTAGATTATCCTTTTTATAAATAAAAGGATAAGCTTTCATTTGGGTATTCTAGCTTTTCATAACAAAAACAAAAAAATATTAAGGTTTCTTAGGTTTTTAATCTTTTTAAGGTAAATTCCTTGTAAAAATTTTAATTTTGGTTTACTTCATGCTTGATTCTTCCTTTTAGTGAACCAAAATCAAACTTGTGGTCATGGATTTTAATCCATGTTGAAAGGCCAAGTATGATGGTATGAAGAAAGTTTCTCGATTTTATTGTCATATTTAATTTTTATCAGTATTATAATGATTTTCATCAAGATAATTTGTTTTTGTTGGTAGAAATATTGTTATTTTCATATGCATATATTCTTATGTTAATTTTGTGTTATTTTTCTTAGTATTTTCATGTTGATTTATGTTAACATGTGCATTACTTATCATGATTTTTATGCATATTTAAGCTTGGTAGAAATTATGGCATGTATTTATATTGATATATATGAAAGTAAGTGATAAAAAATTATTTTTGATGATTATTTATTTGGTCGAATTTGATGGTGGTTCTTGATGAAATTTTTATGCTTGATTTTGCGATATTTTATATTATTTTGTTATTTATTAAAGTTGTAAGGGCTAAAAAATAATTTTCTCAAAATTTTAATGCTTTGGATAGGTGTTTCTAAGCCTTGGCCAAAGCTAACAAGGATGATTTTGTGATGTTTTGATTTTTTTTAAGGTTTTTTTACAATTATGGAAAGTGTACAGACCAAATTGCAAATATTCAAAATTTTTTTTCAAGGCCATCCATGCTTGGTAGAATACTGCAAGCACCTTTAGGAATGTTTTTCACATATTTTCACATGCATTTTTTAACTTTTTGGAGCTTTTTTGTAATTTTAAAATGTTTAAAAATTTATTTGTAAAAATTGAAAAAAATTTATTTCCAGGCCAAGGGTACTTCGGCAAATGGTTTATGTGATTTTTGGTCTATTTTCCATGTTAATTTTGATGTGTTTGATGTTTGATTGTGTATTTTATTTCATATAGAGACAATTTTGTAAAGTTAGAAAACTTTAAGGACCATTTAATAAGGCCTTGCATTTTAAGGTCAAAATGGTCATTTTTCATATCAAATTACCCATCTAGGGTGTTTTGGTCATTTAAAAACACTTCTAGCATTTTTAGCTAGTTTGGGGCTAAATATAATTTTGGGAAACTTAAGGACCTATCAGTAATTTTTGTATTTTAGGTCAATTTTGTCATCTACATTACCCATTTAGGGTAAAATTGTCATGTCATATCATTATTGAGTCCTTTAGGGTACTGGGATACTTATATATCAAAGGTACACCCTATGGGCATTTTAATAATTTATCTTAAAACTGAGTCATTTACGATTATTGGGATACTTTTATGTCAAAGATGTATAATAGAAATAGGTTTATCTTTTTATGAAGTTATCGA
Source organism: Adansonia digitata (assembly GCA_029448705.1). Taxonomy (NCBI): domain Eukaryota; kingdom Viridiplantae; phylum Streptophyta; class Magnoliopsida; order Malvales; family Malvaceae; genus Adansonia; species Adansonia digitata. The sequence continues at coordinate 11,723 of JAQSVH010216005.1, forward strand.
GTCCTTTAAGGTTACTGAGATACTTTAACATCGAAGGTAGACCTTGGGGACATTTTAGTATTTTGCATTAGAACCAAGTCCTATGTGATCACTTGGATATTTATATGTTGAATGTGCATAGTAGGAATGGGTTCGTTCCTTAGGAAGTTATCAAGTCCTTTGGGGTTACTAGGTTCTTTCATATTAAAGATATACTTTAGGGACATTTTAGTAATATATTTTAGAACTGAGTCCTGTAGAGTCAGGAAATTACTTATACATCAAATGTGTACTTTAGGGGGTTTTAGGATAAATTTTATTATTTCACAAAATCAAAATATTTGTAAATTAAGGCAATGTCTCCAAGTAAAATTATTTCATGGAATTTCTCCTAATATATGTTAAGGGTTCTATATACTATTTTAATAACGAGATATCCTTTTTAAAAATAAGTAAATCAGTATTTTTTTTTGAATTTTGTAAAAATAAAACCTTACGTATTCTTTTGACCCTCCCATGAGGTGTGAAACATATTTTGATTCTTAAAACCTTTCGTATTCCTACGTCTTTCTGGTGGGGTATGAAAGATATAATGATAAAACCTATCGTACTCCTTCGATCCTCTAGTAAGGTACGTTATATATTTTTATCTTTAAAAATATTAAAAACTTAATTTTTTCATACGGAGTAATAAATCTTTTTCATAAAATTTTATTTTTATATATATGTGAATTATAATTAAATGCCAGATATTGAAACTGAATTAAAATCAAATTTTATATTAACACACGATTAATAAGGTATCGATTTTTGGGCATCATAAAAGGTCGATCCTCCTCATGATTGTAGCCGACTCTTAGACCTTTTCATAGTCCGGTATTAACGCTAACCTCGAAGTTTGTCTCCATAGTTTTCATAGCCCTTGAAATATGAACTCCAATAACCTAGCCAAAATAGATTAGTGATGACTCTAAAATAAATGGTTGTTTCATAATGATTATTTAGAGTTAGGTCGAGTGAATGATTCATCTCGGCAACTCAGTTCTGAGATAAAAAAGAAATAAAAAAACAACAACAATAACAACAGTAATAATAATAATAACAATAATATGGCTCTTAGAAATAAAAAATAATGATATATAGATATATAAGAGCGAGGGATATACCTGCCTTTTATTTTTGGCTAGTTAGGATTTGTATCCTGGTCATGTTATGACATAAGTAATCCTTAGACTTGTGACACCAAGTCACCTTGTATGTGAATTATAATACCTAAAAATCATCATGAATAGGTCAACAATCATAGATACCAAAATAAAGGTGGTTTTATGTATGATAGGAAGCATACTAAAGGTAAATAAGTGGTCTAGAGAGGATTCATTACTCCAAATGATATGTAAGGACATATCTCATTTGTTCCCGGCCTATGTTAACTCAAGGCCATTGGCCAAGGCAATGTCGACTATGGGTTAACACATAGGGCTGTAGGACTGATTGAAATAGGTTGAGAATAGACACTACACCATGCTCTTGCCTTTTCCTAGATATATGATGAAAGGATTGAATTACACTAACATACTATACATTAAAAGGCTTGTCAAAATTGTATTTACTCTTGCAACATTTGTGTGGCCATGTTGCATTGCTAGATGCTGCTCATGGTCTATAAATATAAATATTCTTAACTAAATAAATTTATATTGATTACCAACATGTTAGGGGCCTACAGGTCATACACATAAAGGTGATTTTATGAAATTAAATTAAGATTAGATTAAATTGTAGAGATATCAATCTCTTAGGGACTAAATTGAAAAGTTTAATTTGTCAAGGGGTTAAAGTGCAATTAAACAAAAAAATTGTATTTAACCCTAACCCTAACTATTTATAATTTGATTTTGTGATCCTCGTTTTATTGGTAGATTGATGCCACCTTTTGTTGTTGATAATGGGTACCGCATGCCAAAAAGCATTAAGAAAGAAAAATGTTTTCTTGTTCTCGATTCTTAAACGGGAAAAAGGTGCTTAATTAAAAGGAAGGTTTACGAATCCTAAGTCATTAGCACAACTCTTAACAAAACATGTCCCAACCTTGTGAAGGTTTCTAAAGTCACTCGTGTGGATCGCCGTTAAGGTCAAACAATTGGACAACTTTGGTTCCTACAAGAAAAAGTGGAGATTAAATTTAATCAGGGATCTTGACAATCCCAATATAAGATATGATTTTTTTATTCCTTTTTCTTGAATTTTCAAATCGGTTAAAGATGCGCAAGTAGATCCTTTGAGGAATTCGGTATGTTTATTAAATTTTTTATTATGTAATTTAATAATAAATATTAAATTTTTTATTTTTTATTTAAGATCACCTGAATTCCAAGAGTTATGACTCAAATATTCAAATGCCTAAACACAAGGGTTTGTAATAGTACGTTAGTGAGTCTTTCCTAAGTCTTCGAGAAGGAGGTGTCATAATGTGTCGAACGTGAATCCAATATGCTAGACTTAGAAGGATAATTTTTTTGTATTAGGACTAATTTGTTGGGATAAATCACAAACTTGACTTAACCATAAATGCAACTATGAAACAACGAATTAGTTTGGAGTTGCCAGTAATTTATTTTGGTTAGG
>JAQSVH010216026.1:0-14327 GCA_029448705.1 Adansonia digitata
TAAGATATTTTGCTAGCTTTAAGGAAAATGCTAAGTCCATGCTAATCCTTATTGGTTGAGGTTAACATGCTTGGCTTGGGGGGTTTCGAAAATCAATTTTTATCATCCATCAAACATGCATTTTGACAACAAACATACAAGGGGATGGCATATAACATGAATGGGGATGCTAATTTTTCTAATGGCCTTGACAAAGAAAGTGTTATGCACTTTTATAAGAAAATGTTATCGATGTTGAAAATGCCAATGATTCATGCAAGTTAATGTGTAAATGTGGTTAAAATGTGTTAGGCTAGTGATTCATACATGGATTTAGGATAACAAGATGCATGGACATGGCATCAAATGCATGAGCAAGAGATATCAAACTAATAAGGATGAAATGAGGCTTTTTTCACATAAAAAGGGCATTAAGGCATCCAAATCTTAAACTACCACAACCAAATGCCACAATAATGCATGATAATCCTACAAGGGTGATGGAAACATGGAGAACTCACTAAAATGATGAAGGTGCTGAAAAATAGAAAATGTAAATGATAGAGTAGGAAGTTATACTAACAAAGCTTTAACTTTGGCCAAATAGTTGGAGCAATAGAGATGGCTTGAATTTCCCTCTTTTCCTTATTGTAAACAAGCAAGAAAAAGAGAGAAACAATGAGGTTTTGGTTTTGGTATGGATGAGGGTGATTTTTAAAATGTGTAAAGGTTGAAAGTGAGTGTTTTGGGGCTGTTTTTGGGTGCTGAGTAAAGAGCTATGGGATTTGGATTTCTTTGATGTGTGAATGTGTTTTGGAAGTGTAAATGAGCTAGAATCTAACTTTTTTCAGCTAAGATAGAATTGGTCCATTTATACCAGCCTTTTGGAGCCTAATTAGAGGTGTTTTTGGCCATTTTTCAAGGGGGACAAGGTGATGTCAGCATGGTGGCTATAGGGTGGTTGTAGGGGGCAACTTGCTGCCAATGTGATGGGCATAGGGTGGCTGGTTTAAATGTTGAAATGATTTTCCGGCAACTAGGGTGGCTGATGGTGACATTGGCTAACAACTAAGGAAGAGTAGGGTGACCTTGACCCTTTTAATCCAATTTAGACTTAAAAAAATGTTCTGATTAATCCAAAAGTCTAAATTCATAATATGATATGTGTTTTAATCTTTCCTGATATGAAGAAATGAGTTAAAATCGAGTTTTGGATCAATGGTGGATGAGTTAAAAATGCCCAAGCTATGAAAATGGCCTACATGTATCGATACATTGCATTATGTATCGATACATTTGGTCCAAAAACCTTGTTTGTATCGATACAATGAAAATTGTATCGATACAATGATCATTGTATCGATACTATGAACCACTCTATCGATACATTTCTTTACAAAATGCACGTTTTTGTCTTGGCATGGCCTAGTATCGATACATGAGTCCCTGTATCAATACAGAGGCTTATGTATCAATACATCTACATGTTGTATCGATACAAATGGGGACATTTCAAATTTTTGGCATGTAGGAGCATTGTATCGATACATGAGGGCCATGTATCGATACATGAGGGCCATGTATCGATACATTCAAGTAAAATTGTGAATTTTCTCATATCTTTTATCCTCAGATACCTTAGACTACGTCATTTGATGCCTCATCTTTTCATTTACCTTTGATATGATCCCTAGGCCTTCTTGACGTCCTCAAAATACTTTTCTGCCCCCTCAAAATACTTTTTTGCCCCCTCTTACATACATGCTCCAAATTGCCAAAAATTAGCCAGGACAAAATAAGGTGTCTACAATAATCACCATTCTTTTTGTGATTGGGTACTATAAACACATTTTCCTTATTGAGATAAATGATATTGATGCTTTGTCTTCGCATTAGAGGCTTCTCCTCCCTTCATATACCCAACAATTAAAACTCGTATATTAAATGAGACAAACATGGATTCTCATAATAATCTCCACTCTTTTTGTGATTGGGCACTACAAACACTTGCTCTTCGTTGGGGTACATGATATTGATGCTTTGGCTTCGCATTAAAAGCTTTTCACCCCTTTAATTTTTGAAGAGTCAAAGTTCATCCATCAAGTGAGACAAACATAGATCTCACAATAATCTCCATTCTATTTGTGATTGGGCACCATAAACACATTCTCCATATTGGGAAACATGATATTAATTATTTGGCTTTGCATTAAAAGCTTTTTCTCCCTTTATTTTCATAAGAATCAAAGTTCAACTATCAATCAAGACAAATATAGATTCTCATAATAATCTCCATTCTTCTTGCGATTGGGCAACACAAATACATTCTTCGCATTTGGATACACAATATTAATGCTTTTGTTTCACATTAAAAGCTTTTCCTCCTACCATTGTCCTAACATGTGATGTTTGCCCATCAAATGAGACAAACATGAATTCCCCTAAGAATCATTTTTCCTTTTGTGATTAGGCACTATAAACACATTCTACTCATTGGGATACATGGTATTGATGCTTTGCCTTCACGTTAAAGATTTTTCCCCCTCCATTTTCCTAAGATCAAAATTTGTTGATCAAATTAGACAAACATGGATTCTGACAAGAATCTCTATTCATCTTGTGATTGGGCACTATAAGCACATTCTCCATATTGGGGAACATGATATTTACGCTTTGGCTCCATATTAAAAGCTTTTCCTCCCTCTATTTTTCTAAGAACCAAAGTTTGTCCATCAAATGAGACAAACACTGATTCTCATAATATTCTCTGTTTTTTCTATGATTAGGTACCACAAACACAGTTTCTTTATTTGGATACACAGTATTGATGCTTTGGTTTCGCATTATAAGCTTTATCCCCCATGATTTTCCTAACAAGCGAAGTTCATCCATCAAATGAGACAAACATGAATTCCCCTAATAAGCACATTTTCTTTTGTAATTAGGCACCATAAACACATTCTCTGCATTAGGATACATGATATTGATGCTTTGTCTTCACATTAAAGACTTTTCCTCCCTCCATTTTCCTAAGATCAAAATTAGTCGATCGAATGAGACAAACATGGATTCTTACAATAATCTTTATTCTTTTTGTGATTAGGCACCATAAACACATTCTGGTTATTGGGGAACATGATATTAACGCTTTGGTTCCACATTAAAAGCTTTTCATCCCTCTATTTTGGCTAGAATCAAAGTTCATATATCAAAGGAGACAAACACGGGATCTCATAATATTCTCCGTTCTTTTCGTGAATGGGCACCATAAATACATTCCCTTCTTTTGGATACACAATATTGATGCTTTGGTTTCATATTATAAGCTTTTGCTCCTTTTATTTTCATAAGAATCAAATTTCATCTATCAATTAAGACAAACATGGATTCTTATAATAATCTCCATTTATCTTATGATTGGGCACCATGACTACATTTTTCTTATTTGGATGCATAATATTGATGCTTTTGTCTCACATTAAAAGCTTTTCCTCTAACCATTTTCCTAACAAGCGAAGTTTGTCCATTAAATAAACAAACATGAATTCCCCTAATAAGCACCTTTCTTTTTGTAATTAGGCACCATAAGCACATTCTCCGCATTGGGATACACGGTATAAATGGGTTGTCTTCATATGAAAGACTTTTCCTCCCTCTATTTTCCTAAGATCAAAATTAGTCGATCAAATGAGACAAACATGGATTCTGACAAGAATCTCTATTCATCTTGTGATTGGGCACCATAACTACATTCTCCTTATTTGAATACATAATATTGATGCTTTTGTTTCACATTAAAAGCTTTTCCTCCCACCATTTTCCTAACAAGTGAAGTTTCTCCATCAAATAAACAAACATGAATTCCCTTAATAAGCACCTTTCCTTTTGTAATTAGGCACCATAAGCACATTCTCCTCATTGGGATACATGGTATTAATGCTTTGTCTTCACATTAAAGACTTTTCCTCCCTTAATTTTTCTAAGATCAAAATTAGTCGATCAAATGAGACAAACATGGATTCTGACAATAATCTCCATTCTTCTTCTTATTAGGCACCATAAACACATTCTTCGTATTGGGGAACATGATATTGATGCTTTGGCTCCACGTTAAAAGCTTTTCCTCCCTCCATTTTTTCAATAACCAAAGTTTATCCATCGAATGAGACAAACACTGATTCTCATAATATTTTAATTCTTTTGGTGATTTGGCACCATAAATACATTCTCCTTATTTGGATACATAATATTGATTCTTTAGTTTCATATTAAAAGCTTTATCTCCCATGATTTTCTTAATAAGGGAAGTTCATCCATCAAATGAGACAAGCATGAATTCCCTGAATAAAACCTTTCTTTTTGTAATTAGGCACCATAAACACATTCTCTGCATTAGGATACATGATATTGATGTTTTGTCTTCACACTAAAGACATTTTCTCCCTTCATTTTTCTAAGATCAAAATTAGACAATTAAATGAGACAAACACGGATTCTGATAATAATCTTTATATTTTTTGTGATTAGGTACCATAAACACATTCTCCCCATTAGGGAACATGATATTAATGCTTTGGTTCCACATTAAAAGCTTATCAGCCATCCATTTTAGCTAGAATCAAAGTTCATCTATCAAATGAGACAAACACGAATTCTAATAATATTCTCTGTTCTTTTTATGAATGGTCACCGTAAATACATTCTCCTCTTTTGGATACATGATACTGATGCTTTGGTTTCATATTAAAAGCTTTTCTTTGCTCCATTTTTCAAAGAATCAAAGTTCATCAATCAAATAAGACAAACATGGATTCTCATAATATTCTCTATTGGTTTTGTGACTGGGCACCATGAATGCATTCTCTTTATTTGGAAACACGATATTGATGCTTTGGTTTTACATTAAAAGCTTTTCCTCCCTCCATTTTCCTAAGAATTAAAATTCATCCATCAAATTAGATAGACAAGAATTCCCTTAATAATCACCATTTTCTTGTGATTGGGTGCCATAAACACATTCTCCCCATTGGGATACATGATATTCAAGCTTTCTTTTTGCATTAAAGGCTTTTCCTCCTTCCATATTCCCAAGAGTCAAAGTTCATCTATCAAATGGCAAAAACATGGATTCTCATAATAATCTCCATTCTTCTTATGATTGGCACCATAAATACATTCTCCTTATTTCGATACATGATATTGATGTTTTGGTTTCATATTAAAAGCTTTTCCTCCCTCTATTTTTCTAAGAACCAAAGTTTGTCTATCAAATGAGACCAACATCGATTCTCATAATATTTTCCATTCCTTCTGTGATGGGGCACCATAAATACATTCTTCTTATTTGGATACATAAATATGATGCTTTGGTTTCGCATCAAAAGCTTTACCTTCCACAATTTTCCTAACAAGCAAAGTTCATCCATCAAATGAGACAAACATGAATTCCCCTAATAAGCACCTTTCTTGTTGTCATTGGGCACCATGAACAAATTCTCTTCGTTGGGATACATGATATTGATGCTTTGTCTTCACATTAAAGACTTTTCCCTCTCCATTTTCCTAGGATTAGAATAGTCGATCGAATAAGACAAACATGGATTCTCACAATAATCTCTATTCTTTTTGTGATTGGGCACTATAAACACATTCTCCTCATTTGGGAACATGATATTAACTCTTTTGCTCCACATTAAAAGCTTTTCATCCCTCTATTTTGGCTAGAATCAAAGTTCGTCTATCAAATAAGATAAACATGGATTCTTATAATATTTTCCTTTCTTTTTGTGAATGGGCACCATAAATACATTCTCTTTTTTTGTATACACGATATTGATGCTTTGGCTTGTATTAAAAGCTTTTCCTCCTTCCATTTTTTGAAGAATCAAAGTTCATTAATTAAATGAGACAAACATAGATTCTTATAATATTCTCTGTTATTTTTGTGATTGGGTATCATAAATACATTTTCTTTATTTGGATAAATGATATTAATGCTTTGGTTTCCCCTTAAAGGTTTTCCTCCCTCTATTTTCCTAAGAATCAAAGTTCGTCCATCAAATGAAACAGACAAGAATTCCCCTAACAATCACCATTCTTTTTATGATTGGGTAATATAAACATGTTCTGCCTTTTAGGATACGAGATATTCATGCTTTGTCTTTCATTAAAGGCCCTCCCTCCATATTCCCAAGAATCAAAGTTCATTTATCAATTGACACAAACATGTATTCTCATAATAATCACCATTCTTCTTATGATTGGGCACCATAAATACATTTTCCTAATTTTGATCCACGATATTGATGCTTTAGTTTTGCATTAAAAGCTTTTACTTCCTCTATTTTTCTAAGAACCAAAGTTTGTCCATCAAATGGGACAAACATGGATTCTCATAATATTCTTCATTCTTTTTGTGATTGGGCACCATAAGTACATGCTCCTTATTTGGTTACACAATATTGATGCTTTAGTTTCGTATTAAAAGCTTTACCCCCACCATTTTCCTAATAAGCAGAGTTCATCCATCAAATGAGATAAACATGAATTCCCTTAATCAGCACATTTTTTATGGTATCACACCATAAGCACATTCTCCTCATTAGGATGCACAATATTGATGCTTTGTCTTCACAGTAAAGATTTTTCCTCCCTTCATTTTTTGAAGATCAAAATTAGTCGATTGAATGAAACAAACATGTATTCTCACAATAATCTTTATTCTTTTTGTGATTGGGCACCATAAACTATTCTCCTCATGGGGGAACATGATATTGATGTTTGGCTCACGTTTAAAGCTTTTCATCCCTCTATTTTGGCTACAATCAAAGTTCATCTATCAAATGAGACAAACACAGGTTCTCATAATATTCTTCATTCATTTTGTGAATGGGCACCATAAATACATTCTCCTCATTTGGATACACAATATTTATGCTTTGGTTTCGTATTAAAAGCTTTTTCTCCCTCTATTCTTCTAGGAGTCAAAGTTTATCAATCAAATGAGACAAACAAAGATTCTTATAAAATTCTTTGTTGGTTTTACGATTAGGTACCATTACTGCATTCTCCTTATTTGGATACACGATATTAGTGCTTTGGTTTCTCATTAAAAGCTTTTCCTCCCTCTATTTCATAAGAATCAAAGTTTGTTCAACAATAAGATAAACAAGAATTCCCATAATAATCAACATTCTTTTTGTGATTAGGCACCACACATTCTCCTCATTGGGATACATGATATTCATGGTTTGTCTTCGTATTAAAGGCTTTTCCTCCCTCCATATCCCTAAGAATCAAAGTTCATCTATCAAATGACAAACATGGATCTAATAATAATCTTTATTCCTTTTATAATTAGGCACCATAAACATATTTTTTTCATTTGGATACACGATATTGATGCTTTGGTTTTACTTTAAAAGCTTTTTTCCCTCTATTTTTTTAAGAATCAAAGTCCATCCATCAAATAAGGCAAATATGGATTCTCATAATAATCTCTATTCTTTTTGTGACTGGGCACCATAAACACATTTTCCTCATTGAGGAACATGATATTGATGGTTTGGCTGCACATAAAAGTTTTCATCACTCTGTTTACATAAGAATCAAAGTTCGTCCATCAAATGAGATAACTATGGATTCTCAAAATATTCTCTATTCATTTTGTGATTGGGCAGTAAACACATTCTTTTTATTTGGATACACGATACCAATGCTTTGGTTTCGCATTAAATGCTTTTCCTCTCTCCATTTTCCTAAGAATCAAAGTTCATCCATGAAATGAGATAAAGATGAATTCCCCTAATAATCACTATTCTTTTTGCGATTGGTGCAATGCGATTGGGTGCAATAAACACATTCTCCTAATTAGGATACAGATATGGATGCTTTCTTTTCACCTTAAAGGTTTTCCTCCATACATATTCCTAAAAATCAATCAAATAAGATTAACATGGATTCTCATAATAATTTTCATTTTTTTGTGATTGGGCAACATAAACACATTATCCACATCAGGATACATGATACTGATGCATTTATTTTGCATTAAAAGCTTTTCCCCCTTTTATTTTCCTAAGAACTAAAGTTTGTCCATCAAATGAGACAAGCATGGATTCTCCAAACAATCTCCATTCTTTTTGTGATTGGGCACCATAAACACATTCTCCTCATTGGTATACATGATATTGATGCTTTGGCTGTGCATTAAAAGTTTTTCCTTCTTCCATTTCCTAACAATTAATGTTCATCTATCAATTGAGACAAACATGATTCTCATAATAATCTCCATTTTTTTGTGATTGGGCACCATAAACACATTCTCCTCATTTGGATACACGACATTGGTGCTTTGATTTCGCATTAAATGCTTTTCCTCCCTCTATTTTCGTAAGAATCAAAGTTCATCCATCAAATGAGATAAACATGAATTCCCGTAATAATCACCATTCTTTTTGTGAATGGGCACCATAACCATATTCTCCTCATTGGAATACATAATATTGATGCTTTGTCTTTGCATTAAAGGTTTTTCCTTTCTCTATTTTCCTAGCAGTAAAAATTCATCCTTCAAATGAGATAAACCTAGATTCTCACAATAATTTCCATTCTTTTTATGATTGGGCACCATAAACATATTCTCCTCATGGGAACATGATATTGATACTTTGGCTCCATATTAAATTCTTTCATCCCTTAATTTTTGTAAGAACCAAAGTTCATCCATCAAACTAGACAAACATGGATTCTTATAGTATTCTCCTTTGTTTTTGTGATTGGGCACCATAACACATTCTCCTCATTTGGATACACAATATTGATGCTTTGTTTGCAAATTAAAAGCTTTTTCTTCCTTTCTTTTTTGAAAAATCAAATTTCATCCATCAAATGAGACAAAGATGGATTCATGCAATAATCTCCATTCTTTTTCTGATTGGGCACCATAAGCACATCCTCCTCATCGGGATACATGATATTGTTACTTTAATTTTGCATTAAAAGCTTTTCTTCCCTCTATTTTCCTAAGAATCAAAGTTCATCCATCAAATGAGACAAACATGGATTCCCTAAAGAATCTCCATTCTTTTTGCAATTAGGCACCATAAACACATTTTCCTTATTGGGATACACAATATTGATGCTTTTGCTTCGCATTGCAAGCTTTTCATCCCTCACTTTTTTTAAGAATTAAAGTTCATCTATCAATTAAGACAAACATTAATTCTCACAATAATCTCCATTTTTTTCTTGATTGGGCACCATAAACACATTCGTCTCATTTGGATGCACAACATTGATGCTTTGGTTTCACATTACTAGTTTTTCCCCCACCATTTTCCTAACAAGAAAATTTCATCCACCAAATGAGACAAACATGAGTTCTCCTAAAAATCACCATTCTTTTTATGATTGAGCACCATAAAGATATTCCCTTATTGGGATACACGATATTGATGATTTGTCTTCGCATTAAAGGCTTTTCCTCCCTCCATTTTCTTAAGAATCAAAATTCATCATTAAATAAAAAAAACATGGATTCTCATAATAATCTACATTTTTTTTGTGATTAGGCACCATAAACACATTTTTCACATTTGGATACATGATATTTATCTTTGGCTTCGCATTAAAAGTTTTGCCTCCCTCTATTTTCCTAAGAATCAAAGTTCATCTGTTAAATGAGACAAACATGGATTATAAAAATAATCTTCATTCTTTTTGTAATTTGGTACCATAAACACATTCTTGTCATTGGGATGCACGATATTAATATTTTGGTTTCACATTAAAAGTTTCCTTAGAATCAAAGTTTATCCGTTAAATGAGACAAACATGGATTCCCTAAGTAATCACCATTGTTTTTGTGATTATGCAGCATAAACAGATTATTTTCATTGGGATACACGATATAGATGCTTTTGCTTCACATTAAGAGCTTTTATCCCTCTATTTTCCTAAGAATAAAAGATCGTCCAGCAAGTGAGACAAAAATAGATTTTCAAAAGAATGTTCATTTTTTTTTGCGATTGGGCACCATAAACATGTTCTCGTCATTAGGGCACACAATACGGATGCTTTGGTCTCACATTGAAAGCTTTTCTTCCCTTCGTTTTCCTAAGAATTAAAGCTCATCCATCCAATGAGCCAAACATGGATTCCATAATAATCTCTTTTTTTTTATTTGGCACCATAAACACCTTCTTGTTATTAGGATGCACGATATTGATGATTTGGGTTCACATTAAAAGCTTTTCCTCCTGAGATAGACATGGATTCTTATAATAATCCCTATTGTTTTTGTGATTGGGAACCCTAAACACGTTTTCCTCTTTGGGATACAACATATTGATGCTTTGGTTTCACATTAAATGTTTTTCTTCCCATAATTTTCCTAGGAGTCAATGTTCATCCATCAATGAGACAAACATGGATTCTCATAATAATCTCCGTTCTTTTTATGGTTAGGCACGATAAACAAGTTCACATAATTAGGATACAAAATATTAATGCCTTGGTTTTGCACTAAAAGCTTTTTTGCCTCCATTTTCCTAAGAATCAAAGTTTATCCATCAAATGAGACAACATGGATTATCAAAATAATTCTATTTTTTTTTTTGTGATTGGGCACCATAAACATGTTCTTGCCATTGGGATACAAAATATTAATGCTTTCATTTCATATTAAAATCTTTTGCTTCCTTTATTTTCCTTAAAATCAAAGTTCATTTGTCAAATGAGACAAAAATAGATTCCTCAAATAATCTCCATTGTTTTGTGATTGGGCACCATAAACACATTCTCCTCATCAGGATACATGATATTGATGCTTTGGATTCGCATTAAAAGCTTTTCCTTCCTTTATTTTCCTAAAAGCCAAAGTTTATCCATCAAATGAGACAAACATAAATTAATCTAATAATCTCCATTCTTTTTGTGATTAGGCACCAGAAACGCATTCTCCTCATATGGATACATGATATCGATGCTTTTTATTCGTGTTAAAGGCTTTTCCTTCCTCTATTTTCTTAAGAATCAACATTTGTCAATCAAATAAAACAAACATAAATTCCCATAATAATCTCCATTCTTTTTGTGATTGGGCATCATAATCACATTTTCCTTATTGGGATACATGATATTGATGCTTTGGCTTCATATTAAAGGCTTTTTCTCCCTCCATTTTTTTATGAATAAAGTTCATCCATTAAATGAGACAAATATGGATCTCATAACAATCTCCGTTCTTTTTGTGATTAGGCACCATAAATACTTCATGTTAGCGGGATACACGATATTGATGACTTTGTTTCAAATTAAAAGCTTTTCCTTCGACCATTTTCCTTAAAATCAAAGTTTGTCCATCAAATAAGACAAACATGGATTCCCTAAATAATCTACATTTTTTTGAGATTGGGCAGCACAAAAATGTTCTCCTTATTGGGATACATGATATTGATTCCTTGGCTTTGCATCAAAAGCTTTTCATCCTTCCATATTCCTAAGAATCAAAGTTCATCTATCAAATAAGACAAACATGGATTCTTATAATAATTTCAATTTTTTTTTTGTGATTAGGCACCATAAACACATTTTCCTTATCTAGATACATGACATTGTTGCTTTAGTTTTGTGTTAATGGCTTTTCCTCCCTCCATTTTCCTAAGATCAAAGTTCATCCATCAAATAAGACAAACATGGATTCCCTAAACAATCTCCATTCTTTCTGTGATTAGGCACCATAAACATATTCATCTCATTAGGATACATGATATTGATGGTGTGGCTTTACATTAAAAGCTTTTCCTCCATCCATTTTCCTTAGAATCAATGTTCATCTAACAATTAGGGCAAACATTGATTCTCATAATAATCTCCATTCTTTTCTTGATTGGGCACCATAAACACATTCTCCTTATTTGGATGCACGATATTGATACTTTGGTTTCACATTAAAAGCTTCTCCTTCTACCATTTTCCTAACAAGCAAATTTCATCCATCAAATAAGGCAAACATGATCCTAACAATCTCCATTCTTTTTGTGATTAGGCACCATAAAGACATTCTCCTCATTGGGATACATGATATAGATGCTTTGTCTTTGTATTAAATGCTTTTCCTCCCTCCATTTTCTTAAGAATCAAAATTCATTAATCAATTGAGACAAACATGGATTCTCATAATAATTTGCATTCTCTTTGTGATTGGGCACCATGAACACATTTTTCACATTTGGACACATGATATTAATCCTTTGGCTTTACATTAAAAGTTTTTCCTCCCTCCATTTTCCTAAGAATCAAAGTTTATGTGTTAAATAAGATAAACATTATAATCTTCATCCTTTTTGTAATTAGGTACCACAACCACTTTTTTGTCATTGGGATGCACGATATTGATGCTTAGATTTAACATTAAAAGCTTTTTCTTATGCCATTTTCCTTAGAATCAAAGTTCATCCATCATTTGATACAAACATGGATTCCCCAAGTAATCACCATTCTTTTTGTGATTACGCAGCATAAATACATTTTCCTTATTAGGATACATGATATTGATGCTTTTGCTTCGTGTTAAGAGATTTTAGTCCCTCCGTTTTCTTAAGAATCAAAATTCATCCTGCAAGTGAGACAAACATAGATTCTTAAAATAATCTATATTCTTTTTATGATTGGACACCATAGACACGTTCTTGTCATTGGGGCACACAATATTAATGCTCTGGTCTCACATGGAAAGCTTTTCTTCCATCCATTTTCATCAGAATTAAAGTTCATCCATCCAAAGAGACAAACATGGATTCCATAATAATCTCCTTTTTTTTGTGATTGGACACCATAAATACATTCTTTCATTGGGATACATGATATTGATGATTTAGGTTCACATTAAAAGTTTTTCCTCCCGCTATTTTCCTTACAATCAAAGTTAGTCCATCAAATGAGACAAACATGGATTCCTATAATAATCCCCATTCTTTTTGTGATTGGGCACCCTAAACACATTCTCCTCTTTAAGATACAAAATATTAATGCTTTGGTTTTGCATTAAATGCTTTTCTTCCCTCAATATTCCTAAGAGTCAATGTTCATCCATCAAAAAAGGAAAACATGGATTCTCATAATAATCTCTGTTCTTTTTATGATTGGGCACCATAAACAAGTTCTCATAATTAGGATGCAAAATATTGATGCCTTGGTTTTGCAATAAAAGTTTTTTCCCTCCATTTTTCGAAGAATCAAAGTTTGTCCATCAAATGAGACAAACATGGATTCTCAAAATAATCTTTTTTTTATGATTGGATGCCAAAAAGACATTTTTGTCATTGGGATACAAAATATTAGGCTTTCATTTCATATTAAAATCTTTTCCTTCCATCATTTTCCTTACAAACATATTTCTTTCGTCAAATAAGACAAAAATAGATTCCGTAAATAATCTCTATTCTTTTTTTGACTAGGCAATACAAACACATTCTCCTCATCAGGATGCATGATATCGATGCTTTAGTTTCCCATTAAAAGCTTTTCTTCCCTTCATTTTGCTAAGAATCAAAGCTCATCAATTAAATAAGGCAAACATGGATTTCCCAAATAATTTTTATTCTTCTTATGATTGGGCACTAGAAAGACATGATCCTAATTGGGATACATGATATTGATACATTGTATTTAGGTTAAAGGTTTTTCCACCCTTCATTTTTGTAGGAATCAAAATTCATCGATCAAATGAGACAAACATGGATTCTTATAATAATCTCTATTCTTTTTGTGATTGGTCACCATAAACACATTTTTCTCATTGGGATGCATGATATTGATGTTTTGGCTTCAAATTAAAAGCTTTTTCACTCTTTATTTTCCTATGAACAAAATTTCATCCATCAAACGAGATAAATATGGATTCTTATAATAATCTTTGTTCTTTTTCTAATGGGCTCGATAAGCACATTCTTGTCAACGGGGTATATGATATTGATGATTTGGTATCACATTAAATGCTTTTCCTTTAGCCATTTTTCTTAGAATAAAAGTTCATCCATCAAACAAGACAAACATGGATTCCCTAAATAATCACTATTCATTTTAAGATTGGGCACCATGAATACATTGTTCTCATTGGGATACATGATATTGATGCTTTGGTGATGTGCGCACAACCATGGTACATTGCAAGAAGAATGGAACCAAAGATGAGCTAGCAATGCCGAATGGACTACTAACAAGATCAAGAGTCAAGAAGTTCAAAGAAGCACTTCAATCCTACATGGATAGAATTATAGATGGCATGGAATCTCAAGAGACAATGAGGACCAATGGCATCATATCTAATCAAATGGGGCTGAATT
>JAQSVH010216057.1:3224-14325 GCA_029448705.1 Adansonia digitata
TATTCATAAATTTACAAATTTATTATTAATTTAGTGACAAGCTTATTCAGCTTAACTTTTTTAAGTATTATGATTGATGGATTCAATAAATAGATAAACAACAATGTAATTTTAAATCAATTTGTTAATTTAAGGTAACATTAAAAAATAATAATTTAAAATTGGAAGTACTAATTCAAATATATTTAATGTAAATACATATTTTATATTAAGAGGCTTCAAAAATTTTGGGGGGCCAAGGTTTCCCAGGCTCCCATTATCCTTTGTCATTGGGCATCGGTATTGCAGGAAATTGAAAACCTTCAAAATGAGAAAGAAAGTAGAACACATAGTATATATATGTGTTGACATCGATCCCATTGGTTTGGATTGGTGTAGGTGCAGTTAGGTTGTTTTAATTTGTCCACACCCCTCCCCGCTTCCCGACCAAAAAAAAGTACAAAATATATGCATATTAGGGAAAACAAGAAATGGCGCCGGCGCCATTTGCAACCATATATAATTAGAGTCAAGGAAGCACATGTATATGTATATGTTATACATGCATAAATATATATATATATATACATATATATATATATATATAACACTAGAGCAGAGGCTGTAAATTACTTTTTTTTTAAATGAAATTTGATTTAATATTTTGTACCAAACCACAACGTCAGAAGCGTATTTGTTAACAACGAATTGACTTTTTGCGATTGTTTGCGTTTATTTTTTTTTTCTATACTTAGTTGTTGTTGTTGTTATTATTATCATCACTCATCAATCATCATAATCATATATGCAATACACGGGCGTTAGCCTAGGACGGCATTGGGTGAGTTAAGAGGACGTGGGTTGCCCAGCCATACAGCAATGGCCATTAGCCACAGCATGCAGTTTAATTAAGTTTGTTTATTCATTAATCTTTTTGCTGGAATCAATAACTCAATGGTGTCCCATCCAAAAGTAAATTGGAAAAGTTAAAAGTGACATGCAGGTAAATAACGAGGATAATGGGTTAGGTTAGGTTAGGACAGTAATACCTCAACATACGTAAACGTGTGCAGGGGGCCTTTGGTCCAGCTAAAGATTCATTTTCTATAATCCGTGCATTTATGATATTTTCAAAAAACTTTATGTATTATAATTGTATTTAAGAGATTTTATAATTTTTTATAAATTTTAATATTTTAATAATTCATGTTTCATAAATTTTATATATTTATATATTTATATTATGTTCAAATCATTTTAGTATCGTGTAATTGTTTCGTGCTATTGCTGGTCTCATTCTATCAAAATTAACTAAGTTTTCTATGATCTATCAACATGGATGGATAAAATAAATTTTTTAGTTAAACACAATGTACGCAGCTAACAGCGGAGTACGTGATAGCATTAGGTTCTGTAAAGGGATGGTTTTTCCAGTAGTACTGGTAGGAGAAATCTAAATGCATGCTGAAAAACACTGCTGTGGGCGTCCGTTTTTCAATTAAATACGTATCTATCCTTAAAAATATATTAAAGGTTTTCAAAGAAGTTGCTATCGTTTCTGATGCATACATTAGCCAAAATTATATATAGCATAGGAATTGTGTATATACATATCTATATATATATACATATATTCTTTCTATCATTTCATATATAAATATCAATAAATAAATTAATTAGCGTCATTCCTCTCTCACTATGAATTCTTTAAATTTAAACTTTCAAGATCAAATCGTTGATGTATTGCCTTCTAAGATTAGATTTACTTTTTTTTTCTATTACAAGCTTGGTGTTGGCACATGTAATGTAATGGATCAAACAAAGCATAGAGTCATAGAGAATAATTACGGCATGAAGAAATTAAAGAGCATTTTTAACTGTCATTAATTTTGACAGGATGGGGTGCATTAAGTCAATTTTATAAAAATATGCCTATGTAAAGATGCGTATATATTTAATAGTGATGCATGAATTTTGTTCAAAGACGGAAACCCTAGATATGTGTATGTATGCTGGGTATGGACATTTGTATTTATGACACCTGATCGATAAAATTAATACAGTTTGCAGCTAACAGTTAGGCTTAGCTTTTTTGACCTTTCTATATCAACTCTCTCCCTCTCTCTCTCTCTCTCTCTCTCTCTCTCTCGTTTCTACTGTATAAATTTGCGTAAATATAGATGTGAAGCATGCATGCATGGCGATTCTCAATTAATGGATAAGTCTGAATGTAACCACTGCACTGGCTTTGACATTAAGGTAAAATCATCTGCCTTCCATAATTTTTCAGGACATTTTTTTAACTGCGTGAATGACATGGGCCATGGGGAGTCGACATCGACGTATTCATTTGGCAGGCGATTGTCACCTTTAATTAGGCTTTTTTATCTGACCTATTTATAAATGAGTGTGTATCCTTTTATGGTAATAAACTTGAGGGTTGTCAGAATCAAGCATTACCTTGCTTAGACTTGGGAGATCAGAGAGAGAAATATTGGCAGACAAGAATTGTTAGAAACTTTCTTGCTCTCTCTGTCTCTCTCAATATATATATATATATATATGGTGCCCCGTTGATGGGAAAGTTCAAAGAATCGAATTATTGTATCATCATATGCATGCCTATTAAAACCAATAGGTGCATGACATGAGATTGAGTGACATTCTTTGGGTATATTTTATGGGTTTCCCTTCTTGATTTTGGCGGGAAAGAAATATTTTATTACTTAATCCATGAATTATTTTAACATCGGGACAATATTTTCAGTTCATCTTAATTTTGAGAACATCTATAGACTTACATTGTTCATTTACACACATGCTATAAATAAATATATGATTGATCATATATATATAACTAATTAAGGAGAAACTAAAAGCAACAAACAAAATGAATTGAAGGACATGCACATTGGATATAATAGAGAATCAATAAAGATCTAAAAAATAATATGCTTGTCACTTCTCCCAGTTGCCAGTGAAGAAAAGTGAAGAAGAGGAGCCATGACCCAAAAATGGATATTTTCGAGGAAAGTAAAATATAAACAATTACTAATTAAAATGTACAAGGCATGTTTTATGCTCTATTAGTAGTATAAAATTAAGAACCACGTACAACTCGCTAATTTAGTACAATTTATTCTAAACTTTTATAAATATATATAGATGTTAACTTAAGCAAGTTGTGATGTAATGATAATCTATATATAGAATTATATTATAATGTTTTTGTTATCGATTTCTGTACAATCACCTGAAAAATTCCTTGTATAAAAATGCTATACATTTGGACTAGGTTAGGAGTAGGACTAAGGCTGGATCATTTCAAGAAATCAAAGTTTCTTGTGGAGAAGGGCCTTTGTTTTTGAATATAACCCTAAGGCTATCTACAATAAATAAAAATCAACCATAGCAAGAAGTCCTCGTTTGATTATGCTATATAATTAAACTAATTAATTAATCATATATGATATAGTAAGATACAAGATTACCAATTGAATAAAATGAATTGCTGTGAATTTTTACGTGGATAACCTATATTATATATGAAAGAATTCGCTAAGTCAAATTCTTTTAGATAAGAGAAAGGGAAAAATTATAGAAGGCCATCTGGAAATTTATTATAAGCAAATATAAATAATTAACAAAATGAAGCAAAGTTGATCTCATTATAATTATACATAAAATAAAAGGCTATCGTGTGATTTTCAAATACTCTAAAATTTGGTATTTGACATTGACAAATTTTTTTTTTGGGGAGGGGGGGTTTGATTGGCCTAACATGTTTAATCCACATGTCTTGCTATAAGTAAGCTCATCATCATCAATCGACTTTTTTTTTTAATTTTTAATTTTTTTTCTTTTTTCTTAAAAGAAGAAGGGAAAAGATAGGGACCCAAAAAGATTGGATATATGATAAAGAAGAAAACACTAGAGAAGAAAAAAAATAGTAAAAAAATGTGTAAAAAAAATACAACACTGATCTCCTTGGAATTTATATCAAATCAATCGGAGTTTCCTTCTTTGCATTTTCATCTTATTATTGGTACGAAGACATATTTAGTAATTTCATATCTCTAAATAATTTCCATTTTCATCATATTCACAAATCCATGTCCTTGATCAATTATCCCATAAATACATTTTTTTTCTACATGACATTTTAAAAAATTAAGATTAATAATCAACATCAAACCTATAACTTACATAGAATATCAATTGGGTACATATATTGTGATCGTAACCTAAATAGCACTGATTTGAGATGTGGATCGAAGAAAATGGACTAATTAATTAATTGGATTTAGGAGGCAATGCCTTTAGAGTAGCTATAACAGACCAAATTTATATCATTGAGATTTAGGATAGAAGGCAACGTACGCTTTGGACTAAACGTATGCTATATATAGCAGACCAAATTTATAATTCCATTCGTGATGATTTCTTTCAATCCTTAAGTTCTCCTCGATTGAATTTTGAGATTTTCACAATTTTATTCATTCAGTCCACGATGCTTTCCTATCTTATTTAAATCTAAGATCCCATCTTTGCCATCTGTCCGACGATCGCTTGACAATGAGAAAGGTTTTGATTGACCAAACCCCAAGCCGACCCTACCCATTCAAACCCAAAAATTTCAATCTTAATTTTATTTATTTTTAATTTTTTTTAAAAATTTCTGAAAATTTATTTTTAAACTAATATAAAATCTTAAAAGGATTATATAAATATATAATTTTAAATTAAAAAAAAAGAACAATGTGAAATTCAATTTGATTTGTTTAAAAATCAAAATATTGTACATCAAAACAATTTTTTTTTTTTCCAAATTGAATCAAACAAACCATTTGAAAGTGAGGCTTTCTTTTGACAATAAATGCGTCGAACTTTCTCCCATCCAATTCATGAACTTTTCAACATGCCTTAAATCGATGATGACTTAATTAGCGATGCCGCGTAGAGTTTTTCCTTGAAAACATTACGTTATTCATATGGAATTATCAACTTTAAAAATTAAGTGTCTTGAGAATTATCGTGAAACATTAGCGTTGTTTTATAAGCCTGCCTCATGTTTAATCAAATTCAATTACACTAATCAACATGTTATCCTTTTTCGTATCCTAGCTTCTTGAGGTTGAACAATGATAGGGGAAAAGAAAATGTAAATATATATCTAAAGATTAAGGTAAAGATTTTAATTTAAAATAGACGTGGGATTAAAAAATGAAATAAGAAAACCACAAATGTTATATTTGAATTGATACAATAAATTATTAAGTAGTTGACAGAAAGGCTGTTTATGGCAGTTGGAGGAAGGGATAATTTCTAATAGATGGACTAAGCGGAGGTATAGTTTAGATAAGTCGTGATTAAATATTTTGAATTATTATGAAATGTAATTTATAGCAAAGCAAAAAGGAGTACGGACAGAGCAAGTTGAAGTCAGTAATTAAACTCTCCCTTTTGTCTTTTGTGTCGCATAAGGGGCGTTTTTCATGTTCTGATGATGTGAGTTAATGAAGGGCAAAGGCAAGGGCATTTTTTTTTTCCTGGTCAAAGTCACAAACTTCACCTCCCCACCTCCCCCCACCCTGGCTCACACGCTACATTGGCAATCTTCATGACACGTGCTTCTCTCTCGCAGTCTGTGTAGTGTTTAGTAAATATGACCAAAGACGAGAATGAGCTGGAGGGAGATTCTGTGTGTAGGATTCAAGCTGTATTTGAAAAACCTGCCCCCTTCCTCCCTCTGTCTCTCTTTGCCTTCTTTTTTGTTTTCTCACCGAACAAGCCCTATATATACTACCCTGCCTTCACTTGTTTCCTTCACACAACTCCTTTTTCTTCTTCAGTCTTTCACAACTTAGCTACTCCTCAACTCCACCACCACCAACAACGCTTAATAAATGGCATTCAATTTCATCTTTTCCTTATTTGCTCCAATCTTGTTCATTTTTCTCTTCCGCTGTCTCCTTAATTTCTTCAAATCCAGTCGCCGGGAACTACCTCTCCCTCCTGGAACCCTCGGTTGGCCTTACATCGGTGAAACCTTTCAGCTCTACTCCCAAAACCCAAATGTCTTCTTTGCTTCAAAGCAGAAAAGGTCTGTTCTGTTCTGTTCTGTTCTTGTTCCCCTATTCTGCTCTTCCGATTTCCGATTACCACTAGACTAGATTATTACTCTTTTCTTTTACATGTATGTAATGCATTTGTTACAATGACCGGTGGTTCTCTTTTTGGTGCATATAGGTACGGCTCCGTATTCAAGACCCACATATTAGGTTGTCCTTGTGTGATGATTTCCAGCCCGGAAGCTGCAAAATTCGTCCTCGTGACTAAAGCTCATCTCTTCAAACCAACATTCCCGGCAAGTAAAGAGAGGATGTTAGGCAAACAAGCCATCTTCTTTAGCCAAGGGCAGTACCATACCAAGTTGAGGAAGCTTGTTCTCCGTGCCTTCATGCCTGAAGCCATCAAATCCATCGTCTCCAACATCGAATCCATTGCCAAAGATTCCCTCCAGTCATTGGAAGGGCGGTTGATAACCACGTTCCAAGAAATGAAAACTGTAAGCTTTCCTTCTCTTTTTTTTTTATTGGCACTATCTTTAAAAAAAAAAAAAAGGGACAGAGAGAAAGCAGGGGTCCTCTGTTTTTCATGCTCTGTTTCTGTTTCACCTCTTCTGTTTATACCTTATTGTTTATTAAGGAAGAAGGGTGAAAACTCAAAAAAAAAAATGGTTTTAGTTTTACGTATACATTAACAATCTGTATTGATAATTAGTCAAAATTTGCAGTACACATTCAACGTTGCGCTACTATCAATATTTGGGAAGGATGAAGTGCTTTACAGAGAAGATCTCAAGAGATGCTACTATATTCTTGAGAAAGGGTACAACTCGATGCCCATTAACCTTCCTGGTACACTCTTCAACAAATCAATGAAAGCAAGGAAAGAGCTTGCCCAGATTCTAGCCAAAATTATATCAACCAGGAGGCAAATGAAGCTCGATAACAATGACTTGCTTGGGTCTTTCATGAGTGACAAAGAAGGCCTCACCGATGAACAAATTGCTGACAACATTATTGGTGTAATCTTTGCTGCTCGTGACACCACCGCTAGCGTACTGACATGGATAATTAAGTATCTTGGAGAAAACCCGAGCGTCCTTCAAGCTGTCACGGTAAGATTAATCTCACTATCGCTCCATCCATCAAGGACAGAGTATATGAATAAAATTTATTACGAATAACAATTTCTAACAGTGATAGCTGTTGGAATGACTGGGTTGTATGTTGCTATCATGGGTTTACAGGAGGAACAAGAGGCCATAATTAGAGGTAAAGAGAACTGCGATGAGGAGCAAACGCTCAGTTGGGAAGATACCAAAAAGATGCCAATAACATCTAGGGTGATTCAGGAGACACTTAGAGTTGCTTCAATTTTATCTTTTACCTTCAGAGAAGCAGTGGAAGACGTTGAATATGAAGGTCAGTTTAAGTTTACCACAAATCTCAAAAATAGATCATATATAGTAGTAGTAGCTACCAATTTGTCAGTTTAATTAGTTTTAATCGTTTGTGCTAATTGTTTGACCCTTTTTCTTTCTGGCTTTTCTCTTTGTAAAAAAAAAATATCGTTCAGGGTATCTTATACCAAAAGGATGGAAAGTTTTACCACTTTTTAGAAACATCCACCACAGCCCACAAATCTTTCCAGATCCTGAAAAGTTTGATCCCTCTAGATTTGAGGTAAATATTTTCCCACAACTTATATATATATATAATTTACCCTAGTAGTAGTAGTAATATATTTATATTATATATATCGCTGACATCTTTGGAACTTAGGGGATGGATCTCAGTCACCTAATGCATTCTTTTGGTGAATGGTCTAACAGGTTGCTCCGAAACCCAATACATTTTTGCCATTTGGCAACGGGACCCACTCCTGTCCAGGGAATGAGTTAGCCAAGCTGGAAATTATGGTCCTTCTCCATCATCTGACCACAAAGTACAGGTAGGAATTTGTTAACAGTCTTGGCAACCTTTCTTTCCAGTTGTGGATTTAAAGCCAGTTTCTATAAATAGAAAATATAAGAATATCTGCTGACATGAGCAATCAATTTTGGTGACATTTTGCAGGTGGTCTATGGTGGGTACTAACAGTGGGATTCAGTATGGTCCTTTTGCTCTTCCCCAGAATGGTTTGCCCATCAGATTAATCAGGAAGTCTTAGCCTAAGACCAAGACTCCTCGACTCAACAATAACTCCCCATGGGATTCTCAATTTAAGCTTTTAGGCAGCACGGCAAACATTAGCTAGCTCAGCTGTTACAACTTATATATATAAAGCAAACAAGGCAAGGTCAAGCCAATGCCAGTTTCTACGTAATTTCTAGAAGACAAAGTACGAAAGAGCTTTTGTTCTTTTTGGGCAAAGTACCAACAAAAAGGAGAAACTCAAGATTATCATACACATAAGGGAACATCATCCAACATCCAAGTGTACAGAACAAGAGTCCAGCCTCATTACACATAAAAAGGGGAAAGAAAATCTGCGAGCAAATTCTGTTTACTCTTTTCCTACTAATAGAAAAATAGAGCCGAATGATCAATGATTTTTACATGTATTCGTCCTAAAATAGTGTGCTTCTTGTAATTACTTTAATCTAATTGAAGTCCGCAAGGCAAAATAATAATAATAATAATCAATTGTTAAAAATTTTGATACTTATATATTACTAGAAAATAAACTGACTTATTCTGTTAATTCATTAGCTTCCTTTGCTTTGCTTGCATATGATATGATAAGAACGATGGGTAACCAACAAAATTTCCGGCAAGGAATTGATTGACCTGAAGAATGCTTCAAAGGATGTAAATAACTTATCTAATTTACGGTCACGGAACTCATGAACCTTTTCAGAGGATGAGCTTTGCCTCCCTCTTCCAAACATGCATTAGTTAATTCTATAGTTTAAGCCTTCAATCACTGTTAATGTTTGCGTATGACAGTCGTTATCTTTGCGTGCGTGCTTGCTTGCTTCAGATTATGAGCTTTCTTTCCTTTGATAGTTTGCTTAATGCTAACTATAAGATATCCTTTAACACTTCTCCTTTTTTAGCTGTTTTTGTATATTTGGAGCAGCTAAAATGAAAATAAATTAGAAAGCAAAGGGGGAAAAAAGTGCTTCGACGTGCATGCATGGTGATCATAAATGACGATGAAATTACAAAACTAAAGTTCTTGCTGTGATACTAAATGAATCAATCTTTCTCAGTAGAGGAGAGTTAGAAATTTGGGGTCAGTGGAAAGTGGTTTTGCTTTATGCAACTCTTCCTTATTATCATTGATTTAGAAAAGTATTGTTCTCATTAGGCTAACATTGAACAATCCATAAAAGCATCAACATATACATATATATGTATGTATGTATGAATCTGGACAAAACATGCTTTGTGCAGAAAGTCCCTCCCTTATAGGCAATAGGCAGAAGTAAGAAATAATTATCGAATTTAATCCTCAAATCGATAGGAATCATCCCAGGCGGGGCTTGCAAAAAAATAAATAAAGAAAATCATGCAAGTTACTGACTCGTCAAATATTTCTTTTTTTCTAGCAACGCTTAAGCAACAAAGTCATAATCAAAGAAAATTTAGCAACGAAAGCAATGACAGCAAGCAATGGTTAGGTTTCAAAGCCGCCATGTAACTAATGACTAGTATATATACATATATTTCTTTCAATAAGTTGAATTTTTTATTCAAGTGTTTCATGCACTCAAAAACACAATAATTTACTTTGAAATTTTGAAAATTAACACTAATTGGAAAAAACAAAATTCAAGCAAAAGGTAATTTTTTTTTTGGATAAGTAAAAAAAATATTTATTTATCCAAGAAGCAAAATTTTGCTGCGATGCAAAAGGGAGTATTTTTATTTTTTACTTATTTTATATTTCACAACCTTTCCATAGAATTCAACAAACTGATCCAAATCCACAACAGAAACCATTAATTGACAGAGTGTTTCAGCCAGGATCGCAGTCGTAGAAGCTCTTTAGCTGCGATCAAATACATGCAATGCCACTAGGTAGTAGGTACCCTTTAAATGGACCAGGCTTTCTCATTGCCACCCTTTACACCGATACTGTCTTCAACCATTTTGTGAACTTAAAAATTTAAGGTGGAATTTACCAAATTTCAGCATAAATTACAATGAATCATTTGCTTCAAGCATTCCAGAGGTACGTAGTAAGCTAAAATCAAGAGTTACAAATTGCAAATCCATATGATATATATATATATGTATATGTTGCATAAATGGAAGATGATCAGGAAACAAAAATTTGCAGGTTCCTCTCAAAGACAAAACATTAACAAATAAACACAATTCTCTAACATGAAACAATCAAAGCATATATCAAACTCTTAGCAAGCCGACTTCGTAAATGCCACCCCATGTCTCAAATTGGCTACTCAACTTTGCATTCACACACAAAAACGAAAAAAAAAAATGAAAATCAGCACATATTAAGCATCCTGATTTCACATCTATCATTTACGATGCATGTACATATATGTATATATTATAGTATCAGTAGTCTAATCAAATTGAAAGAGTTAAAGAAAACAAAATCTAAGTCTCGATTTGATGGCGGATTCCAATAATGGAACATGCGGTTTTAAGTTTGCAAAAAAAAAAAAAAAATTCCACATGAGGCTGAAACATGTATGTGAAGGGGAGAGTTAAAAGTACACAGAACCCACCCAGATTAATTTACATATATACATATAGCATTTTTTTTTGTTTTTTTGGTTCCGGATCCCAAGTTGTATGAGTATAATAGGGGCCAAGCTTGTATGTATCGTTCAGTAACAGCATCGTTGTGACAGCAA
Source organism: Adansonia digitata (assembly GCA_029448705.1). Classification (NCBI taxonomy): domain Eukaryota; kingdom Viridiplantae; phylum Streptophyta; class Magnoliopsida; order Malvales; family Malvaceae; genus Adansonia; species Adansonia digitata. The sequence continues at coordinate 14,104 of JAQSVH010216057.1, forward strand.
GCAGGGAAATAGTATTATAACTAAAAGCTAGCTAATGAAACCCATCTTTGCCATTGTGATGCTAATTATTAATTAATAAAGGATGCTTTTGTATCAGAAAGTTCCAAAACTGTGAGACACCTTCATTTGGCATTAGCTGACAGTTGAAAATTAGTGCTTCAATTTATGATCTCATCTGTGAAATTCTGAAATGCAATACTCCTAAATTAAGTTGTACAGAAA